>JAULKM010153076.1:0-33527 GCA_032355605.1 Rubia tinctorum
CAGCCCATGTTTAAAAGGATAGCAACTAACAGTCTTTGGTAGCTTATTTTGATTTTGTAAAAAGGCTAAGAGTGATGGCCTAAACTTTGTTCCACTCAACGTTTTCCGATTTATACAGATGCATTTCCATCAAAAAAAAAGTTGTTGGTGCATGCTTTGTTAAGTAATAAGCCGATTTCTGAAATTTAATTTTTTTCCTAGTACCTTTCTCATAAACAAGCAGAATTTTTTTAAAGTTTTTCACTTAAGGAAGACCACTGTATCTTCAGTAAAGCTGAGATGAGTGATTTTACATGCTAAATTTGGTAACTTAAAATAATCAATCATTCTTTATTGATCTAAACCTTGTAAATTTCTTGATAAAGCTTCAGTAAGCAATATGAACAAAAAAGGAGATAGTGGATCTCCTTGTTTAATGCCTCTTGAAGTTTTAAAGAATCCAAAAGGTTTGCCTTTAACCAGAATTGAAAATTATTGTGCACCTATGTTGCTCGAAATATTTTTAACCTTAAGTCTATGAAAACCAAGTTTTAAAAGAAGTGAGTTCAAAAAAGACCAAGACACTATATCAAATGCCTTCATAATATCAAGTTTAAAGCACAAATTAGTACCACCTTTTTGTTATTTAAAAACTGCATCATTTCTTGCATTAGGAAAGCAGTATCAGCTAATTCCCAATCTGGAACAAAAGGTGATTGTTCTGGTGAGATTAGTTGCGCCATTATGGGCTTAAATATTTCTTTTTAGACCCTTTGAAAATATTTTGTTTAGAAAATTTGAAAGGCTTAAAGGTCTCTAATCATTAAATGATGAGTTGACCTATTTTTTAGGTATCAAAACAATGATTGTGGCTGCAATGGCTCTTGGAATAGGAATTCCTAGTAGATACTCATTCATAGCATTCAATAGATCATTTGATATAATATACCAACAAGCAGTGTAAAAAAACATGGATAACCATTTGGTCCAGGAGCTGAATCTCCATCCATACTAAAAACATATTGTTTGAGTTCCTGCATAGTGACTGCCCTCATAATATCTGCTTTCATCTGATCAGAAATCAACTGAGGGATATCCTGTAACATTAAGACAACAGTTGATCCATCTATGTCAGTGTTACTTCTAGTTAGTAGCTCAGGAAAAAAACCCTCATAGTTTCATCTCCAATATCATCTGGATTGTTAATCCACTAATTCTGTGATTTTTTTATTTCTGAGATTGTTAGCCTAACATGCTTGGATTTTATAGATGCGTGGAAGAATTTAGTGTTAGATTCTCCTTGCTTAACCATTTAACCCTATACTTTTGTTTAAAAAAAACCTCTTCTCTTTTTAAAGCTAAAGTCAATTCTGCTTGAGCTTGATGAAGTTATGCCCTAGAGGAGACATCATTATTCTGTTGATACATTAATTCCTTTTGTAAATCATTATATTCATCCTGCTTGACTATATCATGTACATTACCAAAAACATTCTTATTCCATTCTTTTAAGGCAATTTTCAATCTTCTTAGCTTTGTAGAAAATCTGATCATGCCATATTCAATGCTTGTACTATTCCAATTATTTGTGACTAAATCTAAGAAAGTCTCATGTATTAACCAACAATATTGAAATCTAAAAGTTTTTGGACCTGAAGAATAGTTAAGATTAGCTACAGAAACAAGCAAATGGGAGTGGTCAGGTGGATACCTTTCTTTTTACACTAATGTTGGTGTTAGGAAATAAATCTAAGAAAACTGCATTATCTAATCCCCGATCTAACCTTTTCCAAAAATTTCCTAAACCCCTGACCCTAGCCCCGGTGAACTGATTACCTGAAGATAGAAGTTCAATTAAGTGATCCTCTTTTATGAATACATTAAAATATATCATACAATTTAGATTAGGTGAAGACTAACCTATTGAGTAACATGGTTCTCTACTTACATTGAAATCTCTTATCATCATTATAGGCTTAGTACTGTATTGTGGTAAGCTAGACCAAAACGAATATCTTGCTGTCCTATTATGTCTAGCATGTATATATGCAGCAGTCAATGTAAAAGATAATGAAGCATGTTTTAGTTCAGCACAAACAAACTGATCATGAACAGTAATAATATATATGTTGATAGCTTCAGTCTAGAAGATCCATATTTTATCAATTGGATCACTATAAATATTATTGAAATTTAATTTAAAAGTAGTAGATTTTAGTTGATCAGATTTTAAAATAGGCTCAAGTAAAAAAAAATAAAGGAATGTTGTTTTTCCTTTTTATGTTCTTAACTTTAATCTGAGCTCTTTCATTTTTAATACCTATGACATTCCAAACACATATGTTAAGTGATCCCATATTAAATCAGAGTTTTAGATTCAGCTTAAGACCCTGTAATTAATGTTTTAGGATGGCCTATATGTTCTTTGTTCTTGTTCTTCTTCTGAGTTTCACTCTGTAACATAGATGCCATTGATTCACCTTCTACACTATCACTAGTATCTGAGATTAATCTATTAAATTTATTTTGAACAAGAAGAGTTGGTTCTAAAATGATATCTCCATCTGTTTTTTTAGTGTTTTGTCTCGAGACCACTGCATTTTAAGGCTTAGACTCATATTATCTATAACTTTCTTATCCTCAGTATTTAAAGTTCCTGATTGTTGTTGTATCAGTGTTACTGAGTTTAGAGTGTTCATCCCGCACTTACCTGTGTAGCCTCATATTTTGAGTATTTACCTCTGAAATTTCTCCAACCTCAACCTCCTAATGAATATGTTGGATTGGACTACATGTGATCGTCAATCTGTATACTTTTCTCCATATATGACATGTGTTCTCCTTGTTTAGAAGATGATCCATTTTCTATTGTACCTATCTCTACACTATTCTCAAGAAAACAATTAGCAGAGAAGGTCACACCAGGGGTATTAGTCCCGCTGGTGTGTTTATTAAGCATCTCATTATGTGTTACCGGTTGTATTTCCTCATTAGTAATATCAACAATAGAGATTAGTTACTTTCCATTATATTTAAAACCACCTCTTTTGCCATCTCCTTTATCTAAAATAACCACAATCTCCTTTTGTTTACCATTTTCACTTTCTTGTATAGGCTTTACATTTTTATCTTTAGTGATAGGCCTGTAAACTTGTTTGGCTATTTTGAAGAAAAATATTGGATGTGGAGGCAGTACCTAGATTTGGTGGATGATTTCGTTTATTGGATGCTCTCCAGGTCTCAGACCATTTCAGATTGTCATGATTCTTACACAATGACTGAGATTGTCCAATCTTGAGACATTTTGAGCAATATTCATTTTCATATTCAACACTTTTCCAGAATCCTAATCCTATCTATTGTAATCACACTCTCAAAGGTCTTGATTTAGTTATATCTAGCCCTACACAGACCATTCCAATATGTGGACGGTTTCTATTGATTGTGCCACAATCTACCTTTATAGGGGTAGCAACCAAATGTACAATATTCATCATTGGATCACAGTTGAAAAACTATTGAGGAAGACTATAGTAGGCTACCTATATTGGCATTATTGGTGAACTGGCATCTGGATTGAAATTTGGTTCCCACTTGACAATACAGAAAGAATAGGAACCAAAGTTCCATACCTTGTGAAGCAACCATCTGTAGTAGTCTTTTGGTAGAGAAAATTGTATCAGAACCTGCCTCTAATCTAGTAGATGGCTATATTAGTAGATCCTTTAAAACTTGTTGTATGAAAATCTTTACGAATTTTCTCTGTGGATGATCGAGCTCTCAAGAATTTTCCAACTAATGTCCATTTTAGAGGAGCCTCAAGGCTAACACATTTTGCATCTGAAAAAAGAAGGCCTAGTTCTCCAAGATTCTCGATTATTGGTTTTGGATTGAAGATAGTTTTATCAGAGTTGGATTTCAAAGAAATTGGCTGATAAGTGGTTTGGGAAACTATATTTGCATAGGTTAAAGGTGGTGGTGGCGTAAACCCCGCCATCGAGGCGGCGGCGGCAAAACCAAAATGGAGAAGAGGAGCGGGGAGCTTATGAGAGAGAAGAAAGGTTTTCCTAAACCTTATTTCATCTCATTATTATTCAGCACCAACATCCATTTCACGTCTCCAACACACTTACTCCAAACCAACTCCACATTATCCTCTCCATTCACACCATTTTAACAATTAAAATGCTCAGTTGAATCGCTCCTCTCAAACATCAACAAGTATCCAAGGACGGAGCATAATTGGGTTAAAATTAATTTAGGCAGTTTTCCATCCATTCCATGTTCATTTAGAAATTTTATTAGTGATTTTATAAATGCTCTTTTTCTCATGGAACAAAGATTGAATATTTTCATGAATGTGATGATTGTGTTACATGTTATATAGTGTATAATGTTTTTGTTTCCAGAATAATGCCATTGATGTGATTCTAGAAGCATGTGATTGCCTAATGGATTTAGAACATTTGTTAGTAGCTTTTGTATGGTTAATTGATAGGTTTAGTTGTGTTTACATCACAAAGGGCTTCGATAACTTTTGTTTCTTTTCTTGTTTGAAACCCTTTTTTTTAGATTGGTTAGACCTTATAATGTTATGTCCTTACAAAAATCTAGATCCTATTTTGTAAACTTCATTTTAGATCGCTCGTAAGAAATTTAGAGTAGACTTGGTGAAGGCCATTCGCAAGAATGACAGAAGATATTGATGGCTAATCGCAAAGATTGTAGTAGACCAAAGGCCATGGGCTTAGTCATAGTAGTAAATGGGATACGCTGAAGAAAAATGAAGGAGTTGAACTTCGGAAGAACTAGAAGACTAGCACGACCCGTGTGAAGCAAGGTGGCCGTGCAACTAAGTATTGGCGCAGACCATGGCCTATTGCATGACCTGTGCCCCTTGACCAGAAGATCCATCCCACATCCGGTGGATATCCGGGTGGTTGCGCCAGGAAAAGACGAAGTCTTTAATGAAAGTACATGGCTAGCAATGAATTGCACGGGCCACGCTGCTAAGTTAACCAAAACGCCCTTCCAATCAGCATCCTTTAATTTCACAGTTGTGCTACTCAGTTGACTGGGAACCTTGCCTAGTCTGTGGTCCATGCATTATTGTAGGGTAAGTGTGGCATGGACCGCCTGCTATTGCACGGCCCGTGCCGACATGGCTGCTAAGGTTTCCCCTTGTTTTAGGCCACATTACCACCAACTATTTGAGGAGCACTAGTGTGCTAGGGTTTAAGAAATTGGTCATTTTTTGTAATTATATTATCCTAGTTTTTAAGATTAGGTAGAGAAAAAAGGGAATAACCCTTCTCTCTTCATTTAGTATTTCCTAGTTTTGTTCTCAAGGGCATTGAATCCAAAGGTAAAACTGGGTTCAATGTTTAGGGAGTAGTCTATTTACTTGGGGATCTAACTATTGTTCATGATTTGGTGGAGATTATGTGAGATATTAGGTCTCCGTATCTTATATGTTTATGAATATTATGATTCATTTTCTCTTTACTCTCTTGGAATTATGTAGGTTAATTAAACTCTGCAATGCACCATTTATGTGTGTGACAAGAATTATGCTAGTATAGATTGTCCCATTGGGAGTGTCAGTTAGGATGCTATGGGTTTGTCAGTCCTCAATTACGTGAGTGTATGCATAGAGGACCATGAATACTGTTCCGATTAGAAGATCCAAATTTGATTGGAATATTGTATATTGATAGATGAGGCGTGATAGTTTGTAGCAACTAGGGTTTTATTGTAGCACCTATTGTTGTTTCAACCCTAGATTTGTCATTATACGTCGACTCCTTTGCCTATATAGGTCTAGGGAGAATCATTCACCGTGAAGTGCCCGTGATGTATTTCTTTACGGGGAAAGAAGAGCGCAGCTTGGTGGGAATGCACGATGAACATTCCTTAATGATGGAGGTGGCATTGATAGAATAATGACGGCACCTTTGTGTGAAAGACATTGGGAATTGTCTACTATCAACCACACTATGTGATATAGACGTTAAGATAGGGTTTTATGTCTTCTCTGTGATAGAACCTAAGAACAAGGTCATCTATCAATCATGTTACACAAATATCCCCAATTCTTAGTTTAATATTGTTTGTACTATTGATTTACATAATTAGTAGTCATTAGATAACCCCCCCAACCATGTTTGCAACACTAGCTATGCCTAACACACAATCAGAGTGATCCTTGATTGTGAATCTTTTATAGTTAACTTTGGAATTCTATCATCTTTACGGACAACCCCGAACTTGCCACTAGCTATATTTTAGTAGTTGGTAGTGAGTATAGGAGCAACATTATAAATTCTATCTTTGATTTCCCAGCACTCCGTGGGATAATTCTTCCATAAGTTAAAGACTTTACAAAGTGTTAAACAAATTTTGGTGATGTTCCCAGAAATGCTAGTTTAAATTTTGATTGTTAACTTGCTTGACTAGTTGGTGTTAGTACTTAGTGTATTTCATTTGTAGCTTTAGTTGGTTATTGTGTTGAACTTCTTTATATTTTGCTTGTTACTCCTAAATTGGTTTGCTAGTGTTCTTTGTTTGAATGGTATTTTTTTGCTTCTTGTTTATTGTACATACCCATGCCATGAACTTAGGAGCTCTACAATATCTACCAAAAAACGTAGGTGGCCAAAGGAGAACTAGGGTAGAGGTTCCAAAGGTGCCAACAATTTTTTAAGAAGAAAGAAGAGTTAATATGGTTGGAAACAACAGGACTCTTAGGGAGTTGATGGCCCCAAAATTGGAGAATCAATCCCTTTGCCCAGTCTTTGTACCTTTGCAACCAATGTCACTTATGAGCTGAAGAGCGGCATGATCCAATGATGCTTACTTTGAAAGGGATGGCCTTATATGATCTTAACAAACACTTATCGGAGTTTCATTTGGTGTGCACCAATACGAAATCACCAGGATTGTTAGAGGAGGACTACAATTTAAGGTCATTTCCTTTCTCATTGGGAGACACTGCTAAGAATTGTCTCTACTACCTCCCACTCATTTGCATTACTTCATGGATGGATATGAAGAAGATATTTCTCGAGAAATATTTTACAGCTTCAAAGTCTACTGGTTTGAAGAAGAAACTGACAAATATCTCACACCTTCTGAGCGAGCCCTTGTATGAGTACTGTAAGAGGTTCAATTGTCTATTATCTAGTTTCCTTCTTATCCATTCAAGGAAAGAAATCTTATTCTCTATGTCTTTGAGGTTTTTTGCAATGAAGACATGCGTATGGTGAATGCGGCATGTAATGGTTTTATAGAAAACAAAAGCCTCAAAGATGCTATGACCTTGTTCGAGAAGATGGCATATGGTACATGGAAAGTTGGAATCGGGTCACGTGTGAAAGTATCTGAAGATCCCGCTAAATCTCCAAAGATTGAACAGCAAGTCCAAGCACTTGCTTCCATGATAAAAGAATTTATGAAAGGGGGGATGCAACAAGTGAAAGTTTGTGGTATTTGCAGTCTAAACCGATACATGTCCGCAAGTCGTGGATAATTTCTAGAAGGTGAAGGCTTTGGATTTCAATGGTTGGAATCGGCAGTTTGCTAGAGGGCAGCAATAAGGTTTCCGAGGAAACCAAGGTGGAGGTTGTGAAGACCCCTATGCAAACTCGTTCGATCCTCGATATCACGATTACCCAAACTTCTGGTGGTGAGATGACAACCAAGGGTACAATCAAGGAGGAAAACCTCAACCTTACCCCAGGGGAGAAGGGCATTTTGACACCAATGCTCCACTTTATATTTTAGACCGGGAGGATATTCTTGAGGAAAATTCACAATTCACAAAGAATAATGATGTGTTTGCGGAACGAATGAGAAGAGAGATTGAGGAGCTAGGCACAAGAGCCTTTTCAAGTATCAAAAACCTTGAAGTGCAAGTTGGTCAACTTTCCACTTCGATGGGCCGACTTGAAGCTAGAGACTTTGAAAAGCTACCATCCCAATGTGGGTTAATCCACGCAATGTAAGTACTTTGAAATTCAGGAGCGGCAATGAGGTACCCTAAGCCGAGAAAGAGGTTGTGCAAGAAGACTACAAAAATGTGGAAAGTAACAAGACCAATCTTGAAGAAGAGGAAATAGTAGTTAAGGAGGAGCTCTTAAGGGAGCTCCCTACTACAAAGGTAAGGGCCAACCCTCTGTTGTCGTTCCCTAGTGCTCTATGGGGATGGACAATGGTGGTATCCAACGAAGGTCAAATATGCCAAGTCTTCCAAATGGTTGAGGTTAGCATTCAAATTTTATATGTCATTGAACAAATTTCATCATATGCTAAATTCTTGAAAAAATATCGCACTAGGAGAAGGAATAAACCTATTAGAAAAGTAGGTCAGTTGAAAATATGGGAAATAGCCACTTTAGCACACAAGAATATTCCTAAAATGTGTGATGACTCAGGAATGTTTTCAATCCCTATTTCTCTAGGTGGTAAGTTGGTTAAAAATTCTATGATTGACTTAAGATCCTCTATCAATGTTATATCATTAGCCTATATGATAATCTTGACATAGGTGAACATAAGGATACTAGGGTGATTGTCTAACTAGCCGACCATTTCCAAGCAATCCCAAGAGGTATAGTTAGGGATGTTATGGTTAGGGAATATAATATAGTGTTCCCGGCAGACTTCTATGTCCTTAATGTAGTGCACGATGCGGGTGCCACCACAATGTTATTCGGGACACAATTCTTGAAAACATTAATGACCAAAATATATGGTACTAACCATAGAGGATGACATTGAAAAGGTTGGTTTTGAAATTTACAAGTCTAAGTATGAACCATCTACTTCTTCTCTTGTTCAATGTGCTGATTCTTGCATGATCAATGATGATAAGTTCTTTGATGCGAGTGATGAGAGCAGCCATGCCTTGATATTTTCTTGTGATAATGATGTTGATAACACCTATGCCATGCATGATTTTAGTGATGAACTTTCTATTATGTATTGCTTTTCTATGATCACTAACTTTACTACAAGAAAATTAACCTATTACTTTGCCCCTTTTACCTCATTTTTTTGCTAACGCCAAATAATCGAGGTAAAAAGTTCTTTTACATCTTTTTTTGATGTAAAAGATATTATTTACCTCGGTTAATAAAACTGAAGTAAATAAATTTTTTATCTCGGTTATTATATGAACCAAATAAAAGGTAAAAAAACAAAGAAAATAATATTATCGAGTAGTGTGTCAAGTCACATATGTTAAAAGGTGGCCGGATTTTGCATTAAACATCATTTTCACGGCATGTGCTGCGATTGACTACCGAAGTAATAGATATGTAAAATTTAAGTAAAATTTAAGAATTTTATGGTAATAGAAAAGAATGAAAAAAGAAAATAGTGGTCGTGCGCTTCTCCCCATTTTGGCATCTCTCTCCTCCCAATATTCCATCATCATGATTAATTTAGGGGAATGTAAAAGGACAATTAGCCACTACAGTAGTTAAAAATCATCGTGCTACAAATAGGTCAGTTGAAAATATGGGAAATAGACATTTTAGTTGGCTTTGGGTGTGCAGGGCGCGCGGTCTTGCACCCGGGCGTCTCTATGGGTGGACCGTTGATCCATTTTGAGAGTTCTTGTAGTCGATTTTATAGTACTCAAGAAGATGAATCCAATGATGCAATCCTTGGAGGCTAGTTCTTCCTGGATTATTCTCAAAACTTGGTTCAAACTTTCCGATCACAATTTCTCAGCTTCTTTGTCTTCCTTCTCAGATCCTTTTATCTTCTACCACGTTTTGACTCGTGGCCTTCAATATTCTACCATCCTTGCAAATGGCCTTCAATAAAATACTCCAAAGTGCTTACGAGCAATATACAAATTAAGCTTACAAAAAGGAATCTAGATGCTCGTAAGGATCAAAAATCCATTCGACTCAACCTAGGTTACAAAATGAAGGATTTAGATATGAAAACCAAAAACGGTTATCTTAACCCCTTATGATGTAAACCTACCTAAATCTAGCGTTTTTCTAACAAAAAATAACAAAAGAGATGTTAAATACTTTGGAAAATACAAGCATTTGACCTTACATCATACATTAAACTGATTCACCAATTCACGAGCATAATGTTCCTATTTGGTTGTGGACAGATATAACGGGTTAATCATCTGTCATTTTTGTTAATATTTCACAAATACCCTTACCATAAGCTTGTGAGAACGTTTCATTTCCACCACATAGAATCGTATGAAAATTTAAATTCTTGGTTTTCAAAGCAATAAAAAGTTAATAGAAATTACGTCCATAAATTTTTTAAAGCGATGGTACAAGGAAGATAGTTAATTGTTGAAAATTACTTTGTGTATACAAGGGGCCATTCAAAAAAGCTTGTGCAAAGTATATGTGGAATAAAACCAGTTTGTTTATAACCTTCAGTAGGTATTAGTTGAACTTTGGATGTCAAAGTTCTATTTCGGGTCGATCGTGATATATTTAGTGAATGACAATGTACATTTATAAATTTTCACCTAAATCCCTCTTACATAGTACGCGAACTTGAAATGTAAAACTATGGTGAACTTTATGTTATTCACATTTTCAGAACAGTGGTGTTCCCATTTGTGCATAACCGGGACTTGTTTTAGGGCCCCAATCTTAACAGGGATTATTTTACGATACTTTTCCTAATTAAATTTGATTGTGCTGCATATGTGCAATGTCGCCATTTCGTCGTACTAACCAAATACAAGTGACCAATATGCGACGTCGTGCAAATTGAATTTTCAAGCCGGAGGTGAAAATTTGAAAAGAAAATTCACCCCTATCAATTTTTCATTTAAATAAAAATCAACAATAACACGCATTGGAAGATGATCGACAATTGTTGTTCCCATCTTCCTAAATGACTACCACTGCTACCTCGGAGAGTCATTTTATTTGGTTGTACGATGGTGCCTCGGTTCGCAACTTCATGGTACTTCTGCAACCCGAATGCACGACTAATAACCATGAACCACATTGGAAGACCTCTTCCTAGCTCCCGATCCAAGGTTTGAGAAGGTCTTCTACAATACCATCTCGGCTTCGGACATTGACATTGAAAAAAGAAATCCCACCTGGAGTGCCACCTACCCGAGCCAATCTACCAGCGAATTTCTTTGATTTTTTTTTTTCACTTTTAGGGAACAACTCATGATTTCAGCTCAAATTGTGCAATAGGTTGGTCAAGCAGTAGGAAATATGAGCTAAAAAATGGAGGAATTCGGGACAAGGCTTGACACTGTGGATGACACCATGAGATCTTTAGGAGTTAGATTGGATTCCATTGAGCGAGAAGTGAAGGAGGAGTTTGCCATTATTTATGGGAGAGCCTATGTACAAGTGGAAGCTATAGAAAAATTGATTAAGGGGTATTTTGTGCTACACAAAAAAAATTGAAAAAAATATACACCCAACTAAGTCGAAAGCTCGAAAGGGAGACTTGGACAACAATAGGAAAAGCCCGAATAGGTTGAAAATCCTATGCAAAAGTGAGAGTCCATTGTGTAGAAAAATATGAGAAGTGAGAAACATTTTTGGGTTTCTAGGATGAAAACCCGAAAGGACTCCCAGGCAAAATGAGAGCTTCGGTAAGGATGACAATTTGACTCGTCCGAACAAAGTTCACTTCTATTTAATGTTTTTTCAATTTAGCCTACATACGTGACGTCATGAAAAGATCTATAGTTCAAAATATGATAAAGCAATGGATATCGAAAAAATAATTAATCAAGTGAGGCTTACCACCCATTCCAGAAGTTCATTTTATAATTTTTATCAAATCTACCAACATTGTTTTTACGGCTCGTTAGGAATAGACCACACTTCTGGATCTCCTCCACACCGATCATCGTGACCGATGATCTTGACTCCTCCTCGGTTGACCCCCCACAATTACAAGTTGAACATCCTTTTCCAAACGTTCTTTTATGAATTCGAGGGCCATGAAACCATAGTCCCCATGACTCTTCCGATTATTCTTGGCATTTTGTCTCTTTTTTTCCCTTGTCCCCTAGATACGAATTCATAGAGAAGTGACAACCAAAGACAAGGTAATCTAAATACAACAAAATTATATATGAGTGGACTAACATTTTTTTTCATTCTCCAAGACTCTTCTCTTGTGTATCTCCCAATTTTTTGGTTGAATATGTGTAGAAGTTAATCAAGGACATTCTCCTTTCCTATGAGAGAATATGTAATCTCTAGGAAAAGTTTGTTTGTGTTCTCTCCAACTCTCTGATAATATGCTCATAGCCATTTTCCTCAAAACATCCATGTTGGAAGCATCGATTTCAAAAGTTCTTTATTTTGAATTAATTAAGTGACATCATGTCAAAAATAAATAGATAATATTAGGATTCTGGTAATGTTAGTTTGTGTGTGAATAGCAAAGTAGAGGTTGAAAATAGTAGGGGCGATTTTCACACACTGACGGTGTACTTTCCCAATATCTCGAAAACCTCAATCCAGTGATTAGCACTGCAATGGGTAGATCAGGGGCCTAAAAATTGGCAAAGAAAACACAGAGGGGAGGAGTCGAGTATTGAAACGAGAACTAGGGTTGGGAGAAACGATGACATGGAAGAGGTCTTAACACCTGTTACAAACAGAGCGGAAGTTGTAACTCTTGAAACAACCATCAAGAGAAATTTCAAACAAATGAGGAGAAGAACACAGAGTCAACAATGGAGAAAATGGAGGGGAAAATACACTCCTTGGGTGAAAGAGTGGATGAAGAAGAAGAGAAAACCTGGAGCAATCTGTTCACAAATGACCTGAAGGAGGTGAAATATTACAAACCAAACATCATTGAAGGAATGGAGATGGGAGAAATCACAAATAAGGAGGTAAAAGAAAGCATGAAACGGTGGGAATCAATTGCAGTTTGCAAAGTGCTGGGGAGCAATCCGCCGTTTAAGGTCATGGAAGGTTTTTTTTACAAGAATTTGGGGGAAGAAATAGCTCAAGGTATGGATAGTAGATAAGGGGATATTCTTTGTGAAATTCATATCTAAGCTGTGTAGAGATGAAATTATTGATTCGGGTAATGTCTTTTTTTATGGAAAACCAATTGTGATGAAACCTTGGTATGCTGATGTGGATTTCTCTGAATTAGATGCTATTCCTGTTTGGGTCCAATTACCTGCACTCCCAGTAGTATATTGGCAACCGAAACTGATAAGCAAGATAATCAGTCCAATAGGGAAACATTTAAGCATAGATAGAGCTATGTTAGACAAACAAATACTGATGTATGCTAGGGTTAAAATTGATGTCAAAATAGGGGATAATGTACCTGATAAGGTCCTCTATTTGAATGAGAACAAAGTAATTATGCAGCAGAAAGTCGTATTTGAGTGGAAGCCTGTTAAATGGAAAGGTTGTGGAGGGCTTGGGTATACTGAATCTAAATGCAGGAAAGGAGATGATCAGAAAAGAGGAAATGAGACTAAAAAGTATGCATCCCTCTAAAGAAGAAAGAAGGTGCACAAAATGATCAAGTGGGAAAGCACAGGGACATTGAGATGCAGAGTAAAGAAATGGTCAGAAATGCAGAAAGAGAAGAAAGCTCTAAAACAGGATGGCATGGAAACAATGATGTGGCTGGGGGTACCTCAGGTAGTAGTGGTTTGAAGGCTGGGGAAAATCAGCAGAATAGGGATGGGAAACAACATTTGAAGAAATCAGATCCTCCAGATGATCCCCAATTGGCTTAGTTGGAATGTTAGGGGTCTAAATAAAGGTAGCAAACATTGACTAGTGAGGAAGTTTTGTTTACATAATGGAATAGGTCAGATGGGGCTACTGGAAACAAAAATCAAGATGAAAAACAGAAGGAAGTTTGGGGAAAATTTGGCTTGGACTGAGAGCTAGTAACAAATGGAGACATAGTTGAAGGGGAAGGATATGGGTGGCCTGGAAAAAAGAAGCAGTGGATGTTAAAGTGCTGGAAAAGGGGGACCAATGGATAGACTTGGATTGTATGATTCAAACCACTAAACAGAAATGCTAATGTACAGTTATCTATGGTTTCAACACTGCCCAAGAAAGAGAAACTTTGTGGAGGTACCTGAAGATGTTTGGAAAATGAGACAAACCATGGTTGTTAATGGGGGACTTTAACACCGCATTGGAATTGGATGACAGATTGGAAGGAGTACCAGTAGAGGAAAGGGAAACAGCAGAATTTCAGGAAATGATGGAAGAATTGGAAACAATGGAGATAAAAACAATAGGTGCACAGTACACATGGAGCAATAGAAGGGCAGGAGCTGATAGAATTGTAAGCAAGATAGATAGGGGGGTAATCAACAAGGAATGGCTAGAGAGAATGAAAGGTGTGTACTGTGAAGTGAATGAGGATCCCTTATCAGATCATATGCCCCTGATCATAAAGTTTGATGGAGACACTGTAAGACTTAGGAAACCTTTCAGGTATTTTAACATATGTGCTTTCTCACCAGTTTTGAAGGGACAGTTTCTCAAATATGGAAAATCAGAAAGAATAGCAATCTGTCAGAGGTGGCCAAGACTTTAAAAAGCCTTGAAAAACCATTTGTCCAGGTTGAATCACAGAGAGTTTGGGGCAATGGGAGAAAAAGTGGAGAGATGCAAAGGGGTATGGGTTGAAGCTCAAACAAGGTTAAATAAAGTTCCACTAAATGTGGAACTCCGGGAGGTGGAAAGAAAGAGCAGAAAAGAAATGGAGAGATTGCAAGAAGCTGAGTACAACTTTCTTCAACAGAAAGCAAAAATTCAGTGGATGAATGAAGGAGATAGAACCACTAAACTATTTTATGAAGCTCTGAAATCAAGGTAGTATAAAAACCAAATCTTTTCCTTGAGGGTTGGGGATAAGATGATCACTGCACAGGAAGAAATTGAAAAAAGAACTGGTTGCTCACTTCTCAAACCAGTTAGGGAATGAGGTAGAAACAGAAAGGCTTGATGAAGAGATAGTGAAGTATGGAAAAACATTGACAGTGCAGCAACAAGCTAACCTGATAAAGCCAGTTGTAGAATCTGAAGTCCTAAATGCTCTCATAGGAATCCGCTCAACAAAAAGCCCAGGTAAATATGGCTTCTCGAGCCAGTTTTTCAAAGAGACATGGAAATTACAGGTGAGGATTTGACAGAGGCTATAAAGGGCTTCTTCAATGGAGATGACATCCTTGAAATTATGAGCAATGCAGTGATTACACTTCTGCCAAAGGTACTCCAGCCACAGGTAGCTTCAGAATTCAGGCCCATTGCATGTTGCTCTGTTATATATAAACTGATTACAAAGATTATATGCTCTAGGTTAAGTGAAATATTTCAATCTATTATAAGTGTAAATCAAAGTGCATTTATTAAGGGAAGGCATATAGCACATAACCTGCTTCTAGCACAAGAACTGCTGCATAGGTACGAGAATGACAGTATGAGACCTAGCTGTGTGTTGCAATTATATATTAGTAAAGCCTTTGATAACATAAGCTAGAGTTTCCTATGGAATTGGCTGAAAGAGTTGAAGTTTCCCAGCTTAATGATAGAATGGATAAGGAAATGCATTACTGGATCTTCTTTCTGTCAATCTATAAATGGTAAACATTCTGCATCATTCAGAGCAGGAAAGGGAGTTAAACATGGGGGTCCCATGTCACCCCTATTATTTGTAGTTTTCATGGAGTATTTCACCAGGATGCTGAACAGAAGCTTTGGAAAAAAAGAAGCCGAGTATCACCAAAGATGTGGCAAAGTAGGTGTACATTCTCTCTTTTTTGCAGATAACATGTTGGTATTCTGTGCAACAAACAAGAAGACAATTGAATGTGTGAGGAAAAATCTGGAAAAGTTTCAGAGAGTAGTCGGACTGGGGATAAACGAGGCGAAATCAAAGATTTATTTCTCAAAGATTGACAGGCAGGAGCAAGTGATGTTAGCTGATATCTTACATGTGATCAAAAGTGATCTGCCTATGAAATATCCAGGCTTGCCACTATCAACCGTGAGATGGGATAAAGGATATTGTGAATGTATGATTGAAAAGGTGAGAAGCAGAATCGAGGCCTGGAACTCGAAAACATTATCACACGCTAGGAAACTACAACTCATCAACTCAGTTCTGTTAAGCATTACAGGTTACTGGAGCAGCATAATGAAACTGCCAAAGGGAGTTCATAGCAGAATCGTAAAAATTTACACATGTTATTTATGGGGCAGGGATGAAGGTCAAAAATGCTTTACTGCAGCAGCTTGGCATACACTGAGTAAAGGGAAAAGAAAAGGAGGCATGGGAATCTGAAACCCTTTCACCTGGAATTTGGATGCCTTATGTCAACACTTGTGGGATTTGAACAAGAAAAAGGATGTTTTGTGGATCAGATGGGTGCAAGCCTATTACCTAAAAGGGAAGCAGTTAACAGAATGCAAAAATGGAGCAGCAGATTGCTGGACTTGGAAGGTATTGCTGAAACTGAGAGATGATATATACAACGAGCTGGAGAGTTGTGTGAACAGAAAGGGCAAGCTAGAAACTGTGAAGATCTACGACAAACTTAAATGAGGAGAAGATTCAAGGGCAAAGGCAAACCTTTTGTGGCACAAGAAAATTCATCCTAAGCACCGTTTCTTTCTTTGGCTGTTGATCAATGGTAAATTTGCTACGGTGGATAGACTGCAAGAGTTTAGCATCTTGAAGGATCAGCCAAATTGTTGCTTATGCGGGTTGGAACAAGAAACAGCAACCCACTTGTTCATGCACTGTAATTACACAAATGAGATGTTCGGATTTTTACAAATTGCAAGAAGCAGCAGCAACCTTAGACAGATGAAGAGAAGACTGATCCAGATGGCTCAAAGAAGAAAAAATGAAAAAGTTGATGCTAGAATGTATGAGCTTATACAATATCTGGATGGAGCTCAATAGGAGGATCTTCAACAATCAACAATTGAAGGCGGAAACCTTGGCATTCCAAACGAAAACTAAAGGAGAGTGGTCTGACCAAACAAGATGGAAGAAAGAGTTGAAGAGTAATATGAATGCATTTTTTTTATAGAAGAACATGAATAGTTCACTTTTGAATAGATAGAATGGATTGAAATAGAAATTGTAATAGGCTTGGAGAGACAGGCCAAAAGCGCAAGTAGGAGCTTAATTAACATACAAAATCATTCATAAAAAACTACAAAATATCTACTTATATCAACTAAAACTCACCCGAAAATTAAAAATATCAACATGAGAAAAAAATCAACAAAAAACTACGCTACCTCAAGAGTATAATTATTCACTCAAAAAATCACAAAACGTCAATAATTTTTTTAAAAAAAACTACAAACATCAACTCCTAACACGTGAAACTCATTCCGAAAATGAAAAATATCAGCATGAGAAAATAAAAAATTTACAAATATTAATTCATATCACCCAAAAAAATCTACAAAAACATCAACTCATATGTACAAAACCTCATCCGAATAATAAAAAACATCAACACAAGAGAGAAAAAACTACAAATATCAACAAAAAACTACAGTACCTCAAGAGTATAAAATTCTTTTAAAAAAGGTGCCGGTGGGAATTGAACTCAGGTTGCTAACCTCATAGTCTAAAGTAATAACCACAACACCAAAGACACATTACATTATTGAATATACACTCAATTAAATAATATTAAACCTCAACATGTACCTTAAAAACATAAATCCATCAAAATAAAGTTCTGGTAGGATTCGAACCCTAGACCTCTGACCTCACATACGGAGCACTAACCACTAGGCCAAACAACATTTAATGGCCATATGCCCTGTAAAAAATTATTAAACCTCAGGTATATCTCTTTGAAAAAACAAAAAACAAAATTAAACTCACCTCTCGGAAGCAAAACTTCAGTCCATCCACCGCCATTGTCAACGTCGCCGTCCACCGGCCGTGTGTGTTAGCACGCACGAGCTTCACCTCCACGTAGCCCATGGATCCCACTCGCAAGCTTCTTCTCCAACGTACAACCACCGGGAAAAGTCGATTCCTCCGCCAAATCTTTGATCACAGCGCCGGAAACATCGGTACCCTACCTCCACCGTGATGCCGGTGCATCGAAACCCTAGCTTTGTCGGTACCCTACCTCCACCGCAACTCTGCGTCACCTAGCCTTGCATCACTGTCGTCATCGTCGTCGAGACTCTCCAATTCAGCCAACGACCTCTGTGATCCCTAGCCTAGTCGTGGACTCGTCGTGGCTCAACCTCCGTCGTCGCAGACTCTACTCTAGTGTCGTCGCCTCTGGAGAATCACCGTGAATCGGTGTGCCGGTGGGCTGGGGCACGAAGGTATAATTTTCGCGATGGAGATCGTAAGCGTTGGCGGCGAAAATTTGGCAGAAGAGGAGATCAGCAAAATTCGATGAAAAACGGGCGAGATTCCAGCGGAGCGGTGAAAATTAGGTGAAAATCCAGTGAAATTTGGCGGAATCCGGAAGTTACTGTAAGCCAAATGCGGTTTCTGGTGGGAGGAGGAGGAGAAAAGAAAAATGAAAATTTTGTGATATGTATAGTAGTTTGATAATTGCACAGAAGATGCCTAAATTTATCAGCATATTTTTTTTATAAAAAACCCCATACCAAATGAAAATTATTATAATTGCAAAATAAACCCTAGGCTAAAGTTTAGACTAGATAAAACAAAACTTTGTCTAATATTTTATTATATTCTTAAATTTTAATATTTTCTGAGATATTCTAGTACTCTTTTTTTTACTAATGTAAACTGTTATCCTTTCAGAAAATGATCTTAAATGGCCACATATTTATATTTATCAGGGCAAACAATTTCAGTGGTCACTAAATTCTTTTCATCGTTCACTTTTAGTCAGCCATCATGATATGAATCTCTTTACGAAAAATCTAGATTACGAAATTTCGAGAAGCACTCTTAACGAAAGTTGATCAAAACACCCTCTTGAAATCAAGAAGACACAGACGAAATCTAGTCAAGAACACAACTTTAAGAACTTCACTAACACAAGGGACTAATTCACGAACCCAAACACTAGTTGCACCCAAAACTAACACAAAGAATCCTAACGATTCTAAGTACTAATCTTAAATGGAAATATCTAAAATGATTAACAAACAACAAGTATAAAATAAAAATCTAAAATATATGATTGATAAAGGTGCATTTAAATACACGGATGGCCTTGCTATTTATAGGACATAGTTCAGCCAGCTCTTAAACAGAAAGAATACAGGATTTGGTAATTCCCTTCAAAAACTGGAATGACTTATGGCAGTTTTAAGAATCTAAAAGCATATCAAAATAAAATACCTAAAATAAAGGTAGAGATAGCCGAATTCATCAAGCTAAGTTTTGAATGAATATTCCTTTATCTAATCTTAATCAAATCAAAACTGAATATTCTAAACCCTAAATAAGGGTATGGCCGAAACTAACTCTTCCAACACCAACATGGCCGAGTTAATAGGCCTTATTCTAAAATAAGATAAAATACAATGATCACACTACCTCACTTAAAAAACCCAATAGGAAAAAGAGCATAGTGTTCTTCATGATGTTTTCATCATTTGGAAACTCCTGAACAATTAATCCAAGACATTTTTGATTTAGTCTTCTACTCTTTATCATAAATCTGATCAATCAAAGCATTCAACTCCACATCTCTAAGTTTAGTTCTTGCCCTAGTCCTAGGACCAACCATGTCGCTTAGAGGATCTCGAACATAACCCTTGAAACTTTGATCATGAGTAGGCACATCGGCTGACACGGGTACTAAAATGGGTACTGTCATGCCAGTTGAGACAGGTGTTGGCATGGCCATGTTGGTGGCACGACTCGTGCTCCTGGAGTTGGCACGGACAATGACACGGTTCGTGCAGACCAAGTAGCTTCCTGATTCGTATCATTCACGCCCTGGTCGAAAGGTTTAGTCCTCAAAACTGAATCATCCTCAAAAGTAAATGGAGATTTATCAACAACATTGAACGTGACACTAACACCATAATCGCCAGGAAAATCAATCTTGTAAGCATTGTCATTCACACGTTTTAGCACTTGAAAAGGACCATCATCATGCAGACTTAATTTAGATTTACGAGCATTAGGAAATTGTTCCATGCAAAGATGTAACCAAACCCAATCCATTTTTTTAAACTACATCGATTTTCGGCCATGGTTAGCCTTCTCCGCATTCTGCGCATTTGTATGTTCAATCCTTAGTCGTACCTTCTTGTGTAAATGGTTAAAAAATCAGCTTTCTTTTCTCCATCAAGGTTCCTAACATTTTTAAAATTCAAAGGAATAAGATCAATAGGTGTAATAGGTAGGAAAACACAAACAATTTCAAATGAAGACAAAAAAGTAGTAGAATGAGTAGTGTGATTATAAGCAAACTCTACTATTAGAATGCACGCTTCTTAATTCTTCAGATTCTTTTGTACTAAGGCACAAAGAATAGTGCCAAGAGTACGTTTGGTGACCTCCATTTTCCCACAGTTTGGATGACTTGCAGTTGAAAACAATAATTTTGTTCCCAATTTGCGCCATAGTGTATTCCAAAAGTAGGATAAGAACTTGACGTCACGATCAAACACTATGCTGGTAGAATCCCATGTAGCCGAACCACTTCTCTAAGGGATAAGTCTGCCACATGCTTTGCATCATCGATTTTCCTACAGGGAATCAAATGTGCCATTTTAAAAAAATATATCAATCACAAAAAAATGGAATAGTTACCTGATTGTGATCTTGGCAACCCGAGAACAAATTCTATGGAGATATCAACCCAGGATGGCGATTATTTTCCTTTCATGAGCGCGATGGCTTTTCATTTCTTCATCCATTTTCTTTCTTGGGCGTCCTCCCCGGATCTTTTCTCACCCCGTTCATTTTTTGGCTTCTTGTTGTTGGCTTCATCGATTCGGATAAATTTTTCCTCCATTATCTGGAGTTCTCTCATGTTGTCTTGCATGTCTATTGTGAGTTTCTTGTAGAACTCCCCTGACCTCATACCGCTCATGAATGCCCCCAAGGACATCTGGTATGTGAGATCTTTGGTTTATAGGCTTTCCTAGACGAAGCGGTCATGGTATTCTACAATGCTTTTCCCACTTCGTTGTGCTATGCTCATGAGGTTTGCAAATGTCTTAGTGAACCTTATGCTTTTGGTATAACCTTCCTATAAACTTATCCGTGAGTTGGGCCCATATTCTAATGCTTCATTTTGGCAAGCTATCATACCATACTATTGTGGTTGCCACCAAGAAGATGCAAAAAAATTTAAACACCAGTTGGATAGGTGCATAGCGGAACCTCATCCTGGTCTTATAGAAGTATAGGAACTCTTTTGAGTTTGTCGTTCAATCATAAGATTTTAGCTGGGTAGGCAGTTTTAATCATTTCAGCATTGTAAAATTATTCAACCCTTTAACCAACAGTAAGTGCTCCATTTCTTCCTCTACATCGTAGGTCCCAACATTGTCATGATTTTCAGGCGGTCCTCTTAGTGCTTCCTTTCTATTCTCTACTACATCTCTAGTTCGTGAGGATTTGTTTTGTTGTTCTTTGATCTTTTCACCGTGTTGATGAATTGCATGTAGAGATGCTTCTTGTTTGCTTCAAAAAATGTTGCAAAAGCCAGTTTCTCTTTATTAGTGTGTGTGTAGGGGGAATTGCACATCTGTGTCGTCTCTAAATTCATAGACCCCTTAAATTTTGGGGTGTGGTTCAGGTTTTCGTAGTGTTGGATTTGTCGGTGGTGGTGGATTTGTTCGAGGTGGTGAGTTTGTCTGATGTGGTGTAGGGTCAATCATGTTGTTAGCTTGAATTGTCAATTTTCTGTTTTTTGACACCATAACTTAAAAGGAATGGTGAAATCTATATGATCCCCACAAACGTAACCACTTCTGTGGTTGTTCCTTTCAAATAATTATGACAATTCCACCTTGCGGAAAATCACATATGCTATGATCCTGCGATAAATATCCCAGATTGGATTCGAGATTAAGATTTTGATGCTTAACTCAGTATCTCGTACTACTGAGTGTATTATCTAATTTCCAGTTGTTACTTACCTTGATATCTCAAGTCATCGTCTAGTTATAGGCTTCTTGAGAGTACATGGTCGTGCGTCACCTGATGTAGAGGTTGTGCTGGTCGTGGCCATCGTGGAGGGTTGTACGACTCTTTTGAGCACATATATTGTGGCCACATTCTATTGATCGTGGGCTGAGTGGTAGCCACTTTGCGTGGTTTTCATAATAGAGGTTGGATGTTCCTCCGGGTGGATAACATCAACTACATGGTGCGCTATTCTCGATCAGTGTTTGCTCTTCGGCGTACGAACACTTCACTAACTTTGCTAAGTTACCCTATGTATGAGCTGGGCATAATGTTTGAGCCATATATATACCAACTATGAAGCAAAAATAATAATTAAATAAGTGATACACCGGCATTACCTTCCTTCAAAACCTCTGAAATAGACACCGGAAACATAAAAACGCATGTTAAAACAATGAACAACGCCGGAACTGGGAAAAAATTCTGACAATTTTGCACTGTCATTTTTGACCAAAAATGGAAGAGATAGAGGGAAGAAAATAGAAAATAGAAAATCCATAGGAGGTTGAGTCTTTAAACCAGTGAAAATTGCAGAGGACACCACAACTGAAAAGAGATACAAAACACCGAGAGCAATTAGTACCGTCGGAAAATGAATAGTCTTCTTTTTGAATTCGGGACTTATTTTCTAGTTTAGTCCCTGAATTTTCCCAATTTTCCCAATTTAATTTGAGATCTCGCTATGACACGGTTTTACCCAAAACTTTGATAATTTTGACAAAAATACCCCTTCTATAAACATCGATTAATATTTTTACAAACCACTTTTCATTTCTTAGCATTTTTTAAGCATAAAATATGCAAGACAACTCTTCTGTTTAAGTGTGTAACCTGATCATTTGTTATCGCCCAAAATAATCAGTCTTGCGGTTTGACGTATTGCACTATCCCAAACAGGATTAAATGGGACTAGCGTTTACAGAGTTGCCAAAAATTGTCGATCAATTAAATGTGTGTACATTCTAAGGGTGCAAACTACACAATTAGAGCTGTCAATCTCTGACCCGAACCCGAAATCCGACACGTACCGAAACGACCGATTCAACGCGAAAACCGATTTAACCCAAAAGATTTCAACCTGAATCTAAGCCGACACGACCGAAGTTCAACCTAAAATCTGATTATAACCCGAGAAATATTGACCTGACACGACCGAATTTAGCCTGAACCCAAATTCGAACTGAGAGCTATCAACCCAAACCCGACACGACCAGACTTAACCTGAACCCGACACGATTAGACTCAACCTGAACCCAAACTCGACTCGACTCGACCAGACTCAACCCGAAACCCAAAAACGATTCAACTCGAACACTATTCAACCCAATAGATCAACTATATAACCTACATGTAATCAACTCAAAATACTTTTGTGCAAATAGGGGGATGAAAACTGAAAATTTTATAAATAGTAAATATTTTCGTAGGATTTAGTTATTTCTAGTAGGGGGTGAGATCGAGCCGATCCGAGCTTCCCCAGGCTCGAGCTCGGCTTGAATATAAATGACTATGTTCGAGCTCGACTCGAGCTTAGTTTTTTGTGTAAAAAAACTCGGCTCAATTAAAATTAGCAAGGCTCGAGATCAGCTCGTAACTGGTAACCGAACTCATAAACTCGACTACAGCTCGAAAGCTCGATTACGAGCTCAAAAACAAATAATTATAACAGCATTAATCAATTTTTGGTTAGTTGATTCAGTTTATTCGGTTTTTTTAATTCGGGTTCAAACCAAATAAACTGAACAATTGGATCGTTCAAACATGACCTAAAAATTAATAAGCATGTCAAAATTTTAACTTATAAACAGTCATTTGAAGAACACCATTTTTGTAAATGGGCCTCAAATTGGGTTAAGCTCATTTATGAAACATGGGGTGGAGTGATAATTATTTATAAGAAATTTCTTCCTTCCTTCTTCCATTTCTTTCGATGTGGGACTAAGACTAATGCACTTCCTTTTCCTCCTTCTAGCTTCCAGCTGCACTTCCTTCTTCCATTTTCGTTTTTGAGTTAGTGCATGTAGCTTGATTGCAATTATATTCTGCAGTACATATTCTGCACCAAAACATAAATCAAACCACTTATTGAAATTATAAGTTTATAATTATAAGTTTTCCCACTTATTAGTTATTAAAATTAAATACATGATATTTAAGGTACCACTTAACATTAGTTATTACATACTCTAGACGAGCTCTAATCGAGCCATAATCAAGTTCGATCGAGCTTCTTATCGAGTTGTTCGCGAACATAAACGAGTCCATCAGCATTATGTTCGTTTATTAATCGACCCAAAAATTTTGTTTGTGTTCGTTCATTTAATATATGAACGATCACGATCTGATCTATAACCGAGCCGATCCCGAGCTTGTTCACGAACGTTATGTCAATCATGTTATTTGGTAAAATAGATCTGAATTGATTTTTATAGTATGATTTGTTAGCTAGAAAATCATAAACAGAGATGTTTGAATGTGGTATCTGTGATATATTTTGTATCTGATCCATGAAAGGACCCACATCAATCCAGCTTGCCAACCAAAATGAGACGGAACCTCTGCCTATATGGACCTGGCTATTATCCAATGTTATCTGTTGAATCTCTTTAATTCTTTTCCATGTTTATTTTTATTTTTTATGTGTGTCAGACATTGACCACATGGTTTGAGCCCAAAGAGACTTCCCTTGTTGAACCTTCCACCATAGCTTAATTGAGAAACTTTTAGTAAGAGTATTTGGATTATTGAATCCTAAACCGTTCTCATTAGTTGGATAGCAAAGTTCAGGGTAAGATCTCCAAAATTTTCTCTTATGGTTTCCTTCAGAGTTGGAATTTCAATTCCAGATAAACCTGGAAAATGTTTTATGGATTTGATTTATGATATATTTGGTTGGTTTCAATATTGTGAATAAATGTATTGGCAGTATCTAATACATGTTTAATTAGTACTACTTTTCCAGTTGGAGAAAGAAATTTATTATGCCAATTATTAATTTTTGTATTGATTTGGCTCAACATTCCCAAGAAGAACGAATTTTTAGTTCTTCCTGTATAGATAGGGCATCCTAAATATTTGAATGGCATAGATCCTTATATCATTTTTGTTTATTGTTTAATCTGATTGATGATTCTGATTGGAGTACGTTTAGATATGTAAAAAGAATATTTTTCAAATTTTACTTTTTGACCTCTTGCTAATTCAAATGATTTTAAAAAGTTTATTACTGTTTGTAATCCATTCTTAGAGTATTTTAAGAGTATTGATGTGTCATCTGCAATTGACAAGTGAGAAGTGATTTTCATTTTATATGGAAGCTTATATGGTTGGATGTTTGCATATTTGCATATTTGCTTACGAGGTTTAATTTCTTAGAGAAAGCTTCTGTCATTAAAATAAATAGTAGAGGAGATAAGGGGTCTCCCTGCTTAAGTTCTCTTGATTCTGAGAAGAAACCAACTGATTTTCCATTGAATGATATTGAAAAATAAGCTGATTTAATATTCAGTGTTATTAAATTGACCAACTTATTTGAAAAACCTAATTTGGTTAAAATCTTGGATAGAAATGACCAAGAGACTCGTTCGAAGGCTTTCATAATATCCAATTTGATTATCATATTATACCTCTTGATTTTTGTGTGTAAATAATTTGTTAGTTCTTGCATTAACATTATCAACAAGTTCTCCACTTGAGACAATTGCTAACTATTCTGGACTTATATTTTTACATAGAAAAGGTTTTAATATGTTAGATATAATTCTGGAAAAGACTTTCTTCGTAAAATTACACAGACTAATAGGTCTATAGTCCTTAAATGTGGAACACGCATACTTTTTTTGGGATTAAGACTATTAGAACTGAAGAAATGACTTTAGGTATATCAAAACCTTTAAAGAAATCTTCAACTTCCATTACAAAGTCTATTTTCAGAATTTCCCAACATGTTTGGGAGAAAAGTTCTGAAAAGCCATCAGGCCTAGGGGCTGATTGGCTATCCATGATATTATTGACTTCTGTTAATTCTTGTAGTGTTACTGGTTTGGTTAATTGTATGTTCATGTCTTCATTAACTACTTTGGGTATGTTTTCAAGGAGCCAGGGTGTATTAATTCCTGATGTGTCATGTTGTTCTTCTATAAGAAGTTCATAAAAGAAACTTGTAGTTTCTTTTTCTATTTCTTCTTGATCCTGGATCCATAGCCCATCTTTGTTTTTAATAGTAGACATTAACTGTTTATTATGTCTATTTTGTACCGATTGATGAAATAATTTAAAATTTTCATTTCCTTCTTTCATCCATTTCAATCTTGCCTTTTGTTTCCAAAAGATTTCCTAATTTTTTTAAATATTGTGTAAATTTTCTTTTTTGCAAGATTCATTGCTTGCAGATTCTGTGAGGAGTCTGATTCCTGCAGATCAGTTTCTTCTTTGATTAATAGCTCTTCACATTGTTGTACATACTCAAAATTGTTACCAAATGTTGTTTTATTTCAAAGTTTCAGAGCATTTTTAAAAGTTTTCTTTTAATTTAAATGAGAATCTGTACATTCTTGTTTTATCTGTATTGATATTCCAAGCATTTTTCAACAGTTTTCATGAATGAAGGGTGATTAATCCAACATTCTTGAAATTTGAAAGGTCTTGGAAATGAATTCGGAGTGGTGTCTGAAATCTGAAGTATTAGGGGAGTATGATCAGATTCTTGTTTTGGTAGAGTTTTGATGTGTGTTGATTGAAATGTAAACCATCGGAGATTATTCGAGATACCTATGTCTAGTCTTTCCACACCCTTGCTTTAGGTCTCATACCAGTCTATGTGAATAGACTACCAAATGTAGATAGAACTGTAAGATTTTGTGCATTTAGAATTTTGTTGAAATTCCTAATGCTTCTTTGATTGGGTATAGATGGACCTAAAAATTCATCATAGCTTGAAATTACGTTAAAATCACCTATTGAACATAGAGTTTCACTATGCAAATTGGATATTTGTTGGCATAACTTATTCCTTTCTTTAATGGTGTGTTTGGCATACACAAATCCAACTTGACATTTTGTTGATAAGTTCTATGTTTTAATTTTAGTTAAGATAAGTTGCTCATCCGTTGAAATTATATTTACAGTGATTTCATCATCTCAGAGGATCCATATTTTACAATCTGGGATGGAGAAAAACTTTTTAAAGCTAAGTTCTCTTGCTATGTTCTATATGTATTCAACCTTTGTTATTGGTTCAATTAATACAAAGAGTACGTCTTTTAATGCCTTTTAACCGAGTTTGAGTAGGTTTGTTGCCTACTCCTCTGATATTCCATGCACATATTTCCTGACCTATCATAATTGTGTTTTGGAAAGGTTCAAAGATGAACAGGTAAATACCGTTTTGGGTGTTGATGAGAAATCATTTTTATTGTACTTTTTTATTTTTTTAATTCAGATTTTGTTGGCTTTTCTATGTTTGAAGATGTTTTAATAATTGCATTAATTTTTTTCTGATCAGCTGTTAGATTAGCCTTTAATTCTTCAAAGTTAAGCTTGTCTTGACTGAAGATTTTATCATTTTGTCTTTTAGATGTTTCAGTGTTGAGCCAATCCAGATTTTTAATTTTTTTTTCTTACTGGAGGATAAAAGTGGTGAATCACCTTCATTAATTTCTATATAATCCTCATTTGAGTTCGTATCTTTTTTTATATTTGTTGTTTATGTTCTTAGAGTGTTTTATATCAGAACTGGTTTTGTCCTCATATCTTTCTGCTTTTTGATTGGATGACTTATTTATGGGAATATCTTGGATTAATCTTGAAGAATGATCAGATATAATCAAATCAGTTTCAATCTTAGATGCAGGAACACTATCATCAATCACTGTGACAATATCATCCTGAGTAAGGCCAGGATCCACTACAGTATGAACATTTACCAAATCAGAATCAATATTTGAATTCAAAGTAGCAACATTTTTAGGCATAGAATGTTTCTTCTCAATTAACAATTGAGAGTTAATAATCATATTCAGAGAAGGATTAGAGTCAACAAGCACTTTTCCATTATGTCCCATATTAATCAGAGTTAGGATTTTGTGGTGAATTATATGTAACCTAGACCCTTGAACAAGGGTCTGTACTTGAGAACTTGTTTCATTAACAGCTTCTTATTCTTGAGTTTTGTTCACCTTCTCCTTGAGAATATCACCCTTTCTTTTCTTTAAGCCCCGAGAACTGGTGTTAGCTTTGTTTTTATGCATAGGAATATAAACTTTCTCCTTAATTGTAAAGCCAGGTGAGGATGGTCCAGTCCCTTTACCTTTATGTCTTCCCTGTTCTTCACTGGGACTGGACTTATTACCTGTTGGAAGGACAGACAGACTCCTTTGGTCTCCAGGAGGTAAACTTTGATGTGGTGTGGTCAAACCTGCCCGTTGAATCTATATGGCCTAGTTTTAGGCAGTTAGAGAAGTACATCAGAACAGTTTCATACTCTACATATTGCCAGAAATCTGCGTCTCTGAACCTCAGCCAAACACATTCTAGCATAGGTTTAGTAACGTTTATTTCAACACAAACTTGATCAATATGTGGTGTAGTCCTGTTTAATGTTGACTTATCTACTCTGAATGAAGTACTTAATAAATTACCAATTGACATTAAGGCCCAATAATCAAAAAAAAAAATTTTATGTGGCAAACCATATAAGGCTATTCAAACAGGAGCAATCGGGGAATCATCTTTAGGATTGAAATTAGGAACCCATTTTTTCATTCTTATCGAATATGCACCAAAGTTTCAAATTTTATGGAACCAGCATCTATAACAATTATCAGGTAAAGAAAAAGTAATCATTATATAGAAGTGTAATGTCAGCATGACCCTTGAAACTTGCAATTTGAAAATCCTTTCTGAGTTTCTCCATTTGTGGTCTGTGCGAGAAAATTTTCCCACCAGCGTCCATCTGAGAGGAGCTTCAAGCCTTGAACATTCTTCATCTGTAAAGTGTAAACCTGGTTCTCCCAAATGATCTATTCTCTGTTTTGGATTAAAGGGAGCACTAGTGTCGATGACATTGGGGGTAGGGTTAATGTTTAAGGATTTAAGAAGCTCTTTGTTGAGTGCTTGTACATAAGAGAGCAGAGGATTGGGAGCAGCTCGAGGCTCCGCCATCACAGTGGCATCGGAGGGGGAACAAAGATCGAACAGTGGATGTACAGATTTGGGGACGACGGTCGCCTCACAGCAAAAGTCAACATCCTGATACCCTGTTTCAAAACTGGTGGTGTGCAGAACAAATTCTCGTTTTTTTCCTTTTTTGTACAATGCTTTATAAAAATAATTGTATAAGAAAAGATATAATCAAGACATCTCAACTAATGTTATTTATTTGAAATGATTTTTTGATTTATACGAGATTCAATATGATGTGCTATACTCCCTCCGTTAATCTAACATTGGCACACTTTTCAGTCAACTTTCTCAAGCCATGTTTGACCATAAATTTCATGTAAAATATAAGTAGTAATATTATCATGTAAGATATCGTTGGATTATACGTAGCATGAACTTTTCCAACATTAAAATTTTACATGATATTAACATACGTAGCAAAAGTTATTAATGATCAAATATGACTTGAGAAAACAGGCTAAAAAGTGTGTCATAGTTAGTTGAACGGAGGGAGTATAATAAATTAATATATACTTACTTAACAAGGTTTATACCATTCAAATTTTGTTCCTTAAATTTTGACTGTGTATGTAATTTAAATTCATAGAAATGTGAGTACCTAATTTTAGGAGAAAATATCCAAAATGGAATCTAGTTTAAATTGAAATTCAATGTTTGATACCTAAATTTTGAATTTGTCCATTAAAAATACCCATTGATTTATGTCTCAAAGGTTATCTTTCATTAAAAAAAATGGGTACCAATTTGGACAAAAGTTTTACCATAATGATACCAACTTTTAACTAAAAAATACTATTTCGAGACATTAATATTTAAAAAATGTGTACTTTTAAAAACATTTTTAAATATAAGATACGTGGGTACCGTTTTAAAATTCTTATTTCTAAAGTCTCATTTGTTACCTTTCTTTGATGTAGTTTTGTGACGTTTATTTTTCAACACAGATAGGGTCATTTTTTAACGTTTCTCTCTATCAAGTTTTTACTCCCCCTCTCTCTAAGTCAAAAACCATAAACCTACCCTTGGAGTGGACTGCCGCCGAAAAAACAGCTTACTCGAGTGGTTCCCTCCACCCCAATCCCACACCCCATCACCTCTACCCCAGTATCCTTGTTACCCTCGAGTTTTTCGCCGGATCTGAAAAAGAGAGAAGAAACCCGTCTTGGTTCCATTGGTGCTTTCGTTGGGTTTTCAACAAAAAATTTTGGGTCTCGAAGATATTAGTTGGAGCTCTTATTTAGTATGGCAGAGACAGGTGGTCTCAAGTGTCGGGTTTCCACTGGTCATATCTGCCCCTTGTGGCTACGGAGACAACTCTATGGTAGCAGAGCTCCTGGTGTCATACACGAGCTCCTAGCGTCGGACCCGATCGGAGCTCTTGTTTCAACGTCATATCGGAGCTCCTGGGTTCCCTGTGGCAATGGAGCTTCCCTGTGGCAGCGGAGATCTGAGGTCCATGGTTAGATCCCCAATGAAGATAGGTGTTCTGGCAGAGGAGACAGGTTATCGACAACACCTACAACAACGAGAAGCATCATGTGGGAGCGTCCAAAGACATGAGGCCTGACACATATGGTCTCCTTCGGTGGCAGAGAACTCCAATGGTGATGACAGACTTCCACCGACCCAAGATCAGAGTCAGGAAGAGCATCCGTCATCCTCAACTTCGCGTATCAGACCTCCTCGATGAGATCTACTTTTCTCTTGAGTCTACACATATTTGAGTTGGCCAACTGAGATCCAGTAATGATCAACTCGAATCAACTAGGGGTCCCGATCGACTCAACTCAGAAACGAATCAAGAACTGGTTGACTCAGCTCGTATGGTCCAAATCGGGTCAGCCAACAGACGAGTCTTACTCCGGCGGTAGTAAGGTTACTAGGGGGTAATTCTCTGATTTATTTAATTTTTATCTACTTTTTAAGTTCTCTTTTTAGGTGAGAGACTTTTAATTATTTCAGTATATTGTTTATTTTTTTCCACCATTATTGTGGTACTGGATCAAACTAGGTCTTTTTTTATGAAATATTTAGTCGCGTTTGTTCTCTACCAACCCTAGGTTTTTTCTGACGGGTCCTTTTTCTTGGTTAAACTTAGTTGGTTTCTGAACTAGTCCAATATATATGTTGGCTCAAGATAAATCTGAGTCAAGGTAGCTATAACAACTTACCGTTGGCAATGCCGATTATAGTTTGCAGACCATGTTTGTAGACCAAGCAAGTTGAAAAAAACTTAGATTGATCACCTTGTGTCGTGTTAGACACTTTCGTGCTTTCTCCTGAGTTCACTTACAAATATAAAATATTTTTAGGAACCAAAATGACTGTGGTCATTCCTAGTATATAAAGGACTTATTTAATGGAGATAAATCAGATATTTCACTTCTGGGGCTTTTCACTTTTGTTTTGGTTGCTTTAGAGTATGTAGTACAATGTTTTGTATATTTTGGGAGAAGGTGACTGATATTTGAATATTATGATCAGTTTCTATTGGTTTGGGCCGAACTAGTCAAAAGTGTACGCAGTATTTAACCATTTATCTTAGGATGTACTCTTTCTATTTCTATTTGTTTATACATAAAGGCTACAAATTTGTAATTCAATTTTTAGCGCTTTTATGATACCCTTTTGGGGCAACTGATGTAAGCCTTCGGAAAATGTAAGGCAATGTTTGAGGGAAGGACAACATATGATCCCCATCTACAATGGTTAAAAAAAGGGATGTTGATATGTCATGCCCTGTATTTTACTAGGTTACGCCTAATTCGTATGTACACGTATAATATTAATTTAAATTTTTTAAAAAAAATTCCCACCTTTCCATGTATCAACATTGCCTTTGGTAGGTCGGCGCCACCCCCGACGCAACCGCTCACCAGCCTTACCAGTCTCTCTTGACCCCAGCCCCGCCAGATATAGTTCCTCAGCCCAATTCCAAAACCCAGATTCCCAGCCATGCCCTCACCCCAAACCTTCTTATTCCATCTTTTTTTTTTGCGAAGAAAATAGGAGCGATGGGGGAAATGAGAACCGGGGCGATAGCAGAAACGAGAACTGGGGAGATAGGAGGAAACGAGAACCGAGGCAGTGGGAGGAAATGAGAGCCGGGGGAGGGGGGAAACGATAGCGGAAAAGAGAAAAAATGAAGGGGGAAAAGAGAGCTGGAAATGAGAGAAAATAGAGGGTCAAAACGAGAGCAGGGACGACGTAACGAGAACCGAATCGGGCGGGTTCTCCGGGAGGCAAAGGAGAGCCGAGGTCGGGCGGGTTCTCGGGACGACAAAGGAGAATCGGAGCAGGGCGAGTTCTTCGGGTGGGAATGGAGAACCTCGGCGGAGACTGCGAAACGAGAGCAGGAAAGGAGAACGGAGATTGGGACACCGCAGCCGACTGAGCAGGGGACGAATCGGGCGCTGGGCAGGGAACAAGAGACACCACTGATTGGTTCGCAACCAACAGTGCCACCACCGATTGGGGACGAATCCGACGAACGATCGCCATCAAGAGAGCCACCACAGCGTTGAGAATGAATCTGGCGAACGAATCCAACAAAGTGAAGATTTGGATCGAAGGAGTGACAATGACATTTCCGGGGCTGGGGGAATAATGAGTTCGCCGGCGCTGGAGAGTGATTTCACCACCGGAGATGGGTGGTTCTTTAATTTGTGCCGCTGCCAGAGATATCTGCTCCGATGCCGGAGAACCAAGGTAGAGAAAATATATACATTTTCTTTATTATTAATATTTTTCTTTATTCTTTAAATTTTATTCAAAATACATACAATATTTCTAAAATACAAATATGGGGCGTGATTTAGTAAAACACGGGGAATGATTCAGCGATTCACAAAAAAAAGTGACGTTTATTTTTCATTGCAAGTTTAGACGACACTCTTTCCAGGGTACTATCGCTTGATCCCCGAGGACATATATTTTTTCCAGCTCTTCGAACCATGCCTTCAAGCTGGAAGCTCATCTACAATGGGAAAAAAAGAAGCATTTCCCCATCTCGCAAATTTTCCTACCACTGTGAGCATCTTAATTTTTTTATTTAAAATTTTTTTTCCTTCCTGGCGGATTATAAAATTAAAAAATTCACTTCAAGCTCCCGCTTCTCTCTAAACAAACACCAGACGGAAACCCTAGAAAGGGGGGCCGCCGCCGCCACCAAACCACCACTTCCGGCGGCCCCCAACCACATCCCCACCCTCCCCAAC
>JAULKM010153077.1:0-17082 GCA_032355605.1 Rubia tinctorum
ACACTTATTTATATGTTACAATAACTTATAAAGTGTTATTTAAACTTTTGAAAAGTGTTACATAAATATTGAAAAGCGTTAACTAAATTTTAAAAGTGTTAAGTTAGGTCGAATGTAACATCGCCTAAGGTAATACTTGTAGAAGTGTTACTTTAGGTGCTATTGTAACACTCTGAACCTATTGTAAAAATTTTACAAGTATTACCTTAGGCGATGTTACATTAGATCTAATGTAACACTTTTTAAAATATAGGTAACACTTTTCAAAAGTTTAAGTAACACTTTATAAGTTATTGTAACATTTAAAATAAGTGTTGCAAAGAAAGTGTCACGATAGCTCTAATTTGTAATTGTGGTAGCACCCTCTTCACACTCATTTAATCATATCTGACTTGGTCATCGGAGCGGGCGCGGTCACACACTACCCCGCCCTGAGTGACCCATTTACGCCGGAATGAGGACCGCACAGAGATTTTACAAAGCTATATTTGCACTTTTAAAATTTAATAGGGTTATTCTTGCACTTTACCCTTAATAATTTTAATATATTTCACATAAACGTCATATTATTAATAAATTTATCTATTATGTTTGTGAAATATTTTCAATTATAAAACATATATTTCATTTCACTCAAACTCGATAACATTAGTCTTCAAATTTTATGATTGCATAAAAAAATTTACATCATATATTAAATTTTTAATAAATTTCTTAATTCACATGCACTATTATTTTCATCATAATTTATTATTAATTATTAATATGTAATATAATTTTACCTTTATTTTCTTTTAATTATCTTTTTGTACATTAGAGTTTTTTTTTTCATTTTGGTTCAGTTTGATTCTGTTCCGTTCGGTTTGACTCGGTCCACTTCCGTTTGATTCATTTCAATTCAGTGTGATTCATTTCATTTCATTTCAACTTTATTCAATTGGGTTTTATTTGATGCAGTTTGATTCATTTTGATTCAGTTCGATTCGTTTTGATTCAATTTAGTTTAGTTTGATTCAATTCAGTTCAGTTCGATTAAGTTTGATTCATTTGTTTCAGTTCAATTCAGTTTGATTTAGTCAATTTGACTCAGTTCAGTTCAATTAGATTCGGTTCATTTCATTTTGATCAAGTTTATATTAGTTCATTTTGATTCAGTTTAGTTCATCGACAATTAATTCACTTTAGTTGAGAACCCATCAGTTTAGCTCCGCTATAATCATATCAACTCAACTCAACTCAACTCAACTCAACTCAACTCAACTCAACTCAACTCAATTCAACTCAACTCAATTATTCTCAACTCTTCTTAGTTTTTCTCAAGTCCAATAAATTCAGCTCAACTCTAATCAACTCAACTCAACTCAATTTTTTTAAAACTACTCTCAGTTGTTCTCATCTCAACTCAGTTCAGCGTCAGCTGAACTCAACTCATTGTCGGCTGAACTAGATAGGACCATGGTCTTAGTTGATGTTTAATAAGCGTGTACTAGTCTAAGTACCTAATAGCATACTACCATTTGTAAAGTGGAAAAGAAAAGGAGCAACTCTAGATGGGTATGTATCATTTCGAAAAGAAAAGAAAGAAAATGATGGAATCCTAAACACATACCACAAATCTAACCATATTCAAACGGAGAAGATGACCAGTTGACCACATTGAATTGTTGCCATTGAATAATTAACCATTAAGTACACTTTGCTCAAAAGTTCATAAACGGCTAAAACGTGGGATAGTTTAATCGATACTTTCCACGTATTTTCCCACAACTTATGTATGTTTAATATTCCTTTTACAATAATTAGAGTTCACATGTACAATCTCCCTCTGTCCCACTTTAAAATTTCTAATTACTTTTTACACAAATTTTAAAACAAGTATATGTGACATTTTTAATGAGTGATAAGAGTATGCCTACATAAATTAAATGAAAGAAAGACTTATGACTACATATTTATGACTAAATGTAAAAGGTTTATAATTAGAAAGTTTATAGTGGAAGTTCCAAAAAAGAAAATAAAAAGTTTATTGTAGTACCGAGGAGAATTAATTAAAGACATGTTGGCATAGTTGCCATTGCCTTTGCCATTAGGACAAATTTGAATTCAACCTATGAGCGTCGATGTACATTAACGTTTACAGAATCATTATCCTATCCAAAATTGTTTTGTGATTGGGTCATAGAATTCTAGATTATATGTGTAAAAATTCAAAAATAATTTTTTTTCTCCTTACGTCGCAGCGTAAAGTTTGTATTTTCTTTTTACATGAGCATTTATTCATGTTGATTTGGTAGGGAAAATGGGAGTTTGAAATGTGTTGGTCAAATTTTAGCTATATAATTTAACCTAGATATAGAAATAGGAACATTTGATGAGACAGACCAAAATAAAAAAGTATAAAACTTACGCAGTGAGAGCAAGTCAAACAAATTTTCTATAATAGAGAATTTCATTGTTTTAAGAGAATTTAGACAAAATTTTGCTCCAAAAAAATTCTCTATATGGTTCTCCAAAATGGAGATTTTGATGAAATTGAAATTTGGTTCTCTATATTGGTAGAGAGAGAAAAAGAAATTTGAAGAATTTCATCATCAATGCAACCATTCATTTAACAGCTTAAATTATACTAATATTTCCTACATGGTAAGATATAATAAATTTAAACTCTTATACTTCCCACATCCTACTAAAATGTCACATTTTTATCGATGTTCAGTGCACATATTTAATCAATGATATTTTAAATTACATAAAATTAATTATTATGAAATTTATGGCATTTTAAACTTATGACTATCAAAAAATAATTACCATGAATCACAACATGAATACGAAATTAAGAAATTAGTTATCGTCTTCTTTATTCACTCGATGAGAAATAGTGAAATATAAAAAGGAATATGTTTTGAAATTTGACTTTTCTTTAATATTTTTGATTCAAAAGGTTGCTTTGCGTACTAAAAAATTTGCATTATCCTAATTTGATGGTTTTATGAATTTAGTAGTCATTATTTTAAATTTATTAAAATAAATAAATAATTATTTATAAAAATGAAGTAATAAAATTAGTCTTTATTCTAACTTTTCTTGAAGTATATATTATTATATGAGTATGTTTTTTTAAAAACGATTTTTCCATAAACTATTGAAAAGCCAAGGTTTAAACTACAAATTAGAATAAATGAAAATAAATTTTCTGGGTTGCATTAATCGGGTCATAAACTTTATAACTATCACATGTTACACAATAAATTTTTAACATTGCAACTAAAACCTTTTACCTTTTTATTATTCTAATAAAACTCTGTCTTTTCATAGACGGTATTTCTCAAAACTTTGCCTTATTGCAGAGTAATTAACTAAGGGTTTGACTTAAATTACGAAGAAAATCATTATTGTGTAATAAATGTCAAAATCTACAAAATAGAAAGTCTGTTAGAGTTGGAGCGAAAAAATATAGAGAATATGAGTTTTGAATCTCTAATTTGAAGAAATTTTTAGAGAACCTGTTGGACTTGCTCTGACGAATGGAGTAAGTGTTTTGTAAACGTTAATAATTCTAGAACAATACCCGTATTTAATACGCTCTCCGTCCCATTTCATATTGTTTAATATGATTTTGGGGAGTCAACTGCATCAATGTTTATATATTAATATCTTTATATATTCTGAAAAAATAATAAGTTAAAAAATGTGTTACGATGAACCAAACAATATATAACATGATGATAGTTTTAAATGTAAAATAATAGAATTTAAAATTAAAATTGACTAAATTTGACTTGAAAAGTAAAATTAAGCAAAATGAAGTGATGGAGTAGTAGAATCATAATATTAGTTTAAATCATGTAATCATAGAATTATTTTAGAACAAGATGAGTATCAAATCTTAGAATTATTTTTGGTAAGTTTGAATTATCAAATTTTAAAATTGTTTTTATAACTCGACAAAGTTTTGGAAAAGATTTTCTTTTTATCGGTATATGTTAAGACAAGATCTAATTAGAATCATATGAATTTAGGGAATTATACTCTACCGCAACTGCAAGTGAAACATTTAAGTTTTAATTAGAACATTACTTATTTAGAGTAAACCATGTAAATTATATGTTTTACTTTAAATACTCCATCCATTTCATTGGATGTGACACACTTTTTTTTTTTTTGTGAATTTGACACACATTTTAGAACAAGATGAGTATCAAATCTTAGAATTATTTTTGGTAAGTTTGAATTATCAAATTATCAAATTGTTTTTATAACTCGACAAAGTTTTGGAAAAAACTTTCTTTTTATCGGTATATGGAAAACAAGATCTAATTAGAATAATATGAATTTAGGGAATTATACTCTACCGTAACTGCAAGTAAAACATTTAAGTTTTAATTAGAACATTACTTAATTAGAGTAAACCATGTAAATTATATGTTTTACTTTAAATACTCCATCCGTTTCATTGGATGTGACACACTTTCATTTATTTTTTTGTGAATTTGACACACTTTCCTTTTATGGAAAAATTCTTTCAATTTCATCTACTCATTTTACTTTTCCCTTTCTAAATTCCATTTCATCCACTCATTTCATTCACGTAAATTCAAACACTTAGAGTTATGGTGCTACATCCAACGAAACGGAGATAGTATATAATGTTTCCAACTAAAAATATGTGTGTGAATTTACCCAAATATCATATAACCTGAAATTAACCCGAATTTTAATTGTTTTAACTAACAAATTTTCATCTTTCTATATTAAAATTGCACTTATATCTCTAACGGAATAGTAGTGACGGGATGGAGAGTGTTCCCCGTGTCAAAGAGGATAGCCCAGATATAAAACAAGAATAGCAGCAGACAAAAAAGACACAACTCTCAAAATGGCACATGAGGGAGTACTACAACTCTTCGATTTCTACTGGTTTGAGACCCAAATCCTAAAAAACAAATCAAAACCCTCCTCACTAAGCCCTGTCCAAGACGAGCCTTCGCCATTGACGAAGCTTTCTCACGCCCCTTCATTCATAGTAAGGTCTTTCAGTGACCAAGCTTTGAGCTCCAAGGATATCCCGTCTTTAATCCCTTCACATCATTCCTCCACCTCACCGAAATCCGTCCTCCGTTTCCCGAAGCTGGAACCGATTCTTTCCGGCAAGGAAGTCCGGGAGTTCACGCCGGAACGGCCGGCGGCCGTGAAGAGGAGGAGGGGAAAAGGAAGAGGCGGTAATGGCAGTAGGAGTTTATCAGAGCTTGAGTTTGAGGAGGTGAAAGGGTTTGTGGATCTGGGGTTCGTGTTCTCCGACGAGGATAAAGATTCGACCTTGGCTTCCATCCTTCCCGGACTGCAACGACTCGGGAAAACGGCCGGCGGCGAGCAAAATGATGAACGAGAAAATGGTTTTGTCGAGTCTAGATTTCCACGGCCTTATCTTTCGGAGGCGTGGGAGGTTCCGGAGAAGCCCAAAATGATGAATTGGAGAATCTCAGGCATGGAGATGGGTGAAGTAGAAATCAAGAATCAACTCAAGAGCTGGGCTCACAATGTGGCATCCACCGTTAGATGGAATCATGATGATGCTTGTATGTGTTGAAATTTGTGCACAAATCACAATCCCTCTAATCCTCTAATAATAATTCTCTTTCTGTTCAATTTTCGGACATTTTTCTTTAAAAATATATTTTTTAATCTCTTTCCTCAATTCACTTTTAACTCCCCCTACCATTCATTTTACTTTGCAAAATTTTTGTAAGATTCTTACAAGTTTTTTTTAGAGTACATTTCTTGAAAGACGGTCTTTCCATAAATCATGGAAAAATCAAGTTTTAAAGTGTAAATTAAAAGAAATTAAGATAAAATTTTCAGGTTGCATGAATCGGGTTATAAAATTTTTTACTACACGTTGCATAATATAACTTTAATATTGCAACAAAGATCTTTTACGTTTTATTATTCAAATTCAATCTCGTCTTTCCATAAGTCTATAGAAAGACCGTCTTTCCCAATACTTTGCATTTTTCTTATCAAAGATCCTGAACAATTTATTTTAAATTTAGAAGTCCTTCTTCACATTAAGTAGTAAAGGGTAGATGTTATGCCTTTCTCCTGTTTTGATCGTCTTCCTTTTATTCTGCAAGGTAATAGAGGAATTTCATTCGAACGAGTGGAGTACTCGTAAGATATTTCCCACGTTATGTGGGAAGTTTAATTTTCTTCGAATTACAAATTCTCACATTTTCAATATTTTAAGTCAACTAGACAACTCTACCTATTCTTAAATCTTGGAATTTTGTAATTAATACACATCTTCCTGCATACCAAACAGCTCCTTACATTTTTTTGTGATCATCTTAAGTTGTGCTTAATTTTGTACCTTAAGTCTAGAAGAATTCATGAATTTGATTCACATAACCCATGTTCATATGTACCATTTTAATCTGTTATTTAACTATTTATTTAATTAAAATATCTTAATTTTCAACCTAAAATTGAATATGTGTATAAGTATGAATACTTTTGAGTGATACCTTATTAGATTCACCATAACATTTTTTTTCTTTAAACTATTAACTTTTCCATAAATTTTAATAATTCTTAATAAAAGATACTAAAAGTCAAATAAATTTTGGGTGAATTAATGAAAGTTAAAGTGTATAGATTGAAATCGAATGTAAAAAGGTTTTTTTTCTTGTTAGTTTGATTCGTCTCCTGGTATCGTTGAGAAAGGAAAATGGACAAATTTAACCAACATAGCCAAAGTCACGAGCAAAGTTTGAGTAGCATAAAGTCAGCTTTTTGAGCTTTCAAAATAGCCGTTGGAGAATAATGTGAATTGGAGATGATTATTGGAACTTGGAAGTGGTTTCCAGCCGTGCCGGCTGACGTCTCGTTTGAATCAGATTGCGTTGTAAGCCAAAGCCACCTTTCCATTAGCTGTGATTATTTATTTAAAACACCTTTAATTGAAAGACTGAAAATACACTGTATTTCAGTGTTCTGACAGACTGTCTGTCCATAACCGTTCACATATTTTTACCTTATACACTGTATTTGTTAAATAAATACTAAATTTAGAACTTTAAAAATATTTTTAATGTTATTTATTTTTAAATTTTCACATTCAAATACACATTATTACTTGTTTTAACTTTGAAAATACAATATTTAAATTTAATAAAAAAATCACAATATATAAGGTAAAAATTACAGTAGACTGTCCATAAACTTAAGAAGATACCGCCTTTTCTGAGACTTAAAGACATGCCGCCTTTTCTAAAACTTTCGCGAAAATAAATTTACACAAAATTTTATTTTAGACCGCCTAATCATTGGATGTGGTTATTTTATAATTTATGTAACTAATGATGTGATTTAAAATTTATTTTTATTAATTGCATTGATGTTCCGATAACTTTGAAAAATATATCGCAATTTATAAATAATTATAATTTGACTATAAAAATTACTAAAATGAGGATTTTCATGATTAGTCTTATTGTTGATTGGTTTAATAGGAGATTTTCTCAAATAACATTAATTTTTAAAAAATAAATAGGCTCAAGTATGTTAGGATGGTAGGCGGTGTGAAAATGTTTTTCAAATTAAACAAATTAAAAAATTTGATTGATCGATGATGGTTAGGACGAACCCCAAAACTTGGGCCGAAACCCATAGGATTTAGTAATGACATCAATATTGGAGAATATCACAAATGGAAAGTCCACTAATCGAAATATAGTTAAGGAGTATTGTATCACCTCTTCCAATATGGAATACGTCGTATATTTAACATATATAGTAGGGATAATCTCCGTGACATGTTCATAAGTATATGCACATTCCACTCTACTTTTTAATTTAAAAAATATTGAATTTTCAAATTAAAGAATGTAATAAGGTTATTTCATGTAAAATATAAGAATTATTATTAAAAAATACAATAATTAAATTTAAAATTTTAGTGTTTAATTTAACATGTTCAATGTATAAGTGAAAAAATACAGTGGATTGTCCATAACTTAGTGATAGACTACATGTCAAGAGACCTCCTTAACCTAGTAAGATTCGAGAACTTAAAAGGATCAACCCCCTATAAATAACACGGTATGTATCCATTTTATTCATTCTATTTTCAATACTCAAAGTCAAAACAAACAGATTTGACTAACTTTATCGTCTGTGGTTTTCCCCCAGATACCCCAGGAGCTCTATCTTACAGGTCCAAAGGTTCAACTTTTCTGAGCAAGGTTCAACCACTAGATCGGTGTCCATCCCACATCAATTAGTAAGCCCAGTGGAACCCAATTGTCAACAACCATATACCTTATTCAATGGTCGGAAAAACTAAACATCAGCGCAAAGCTCAGTCTCAGGCAGAATCAAGCTGAGATGGTGGAGAAGATCAATATCTAGAAGTCTACAACCCCCCAATGACTGAACCAATAGTCAAACAAGAGAAATAATAACTTTTTCAATTCTCTCCCTGCGTCCCTCTCTTTGCTAAAAAAAACCCAACCCTAGTTTGATTGCCGTGGGAGGCCGCCGCTGCTCATCCCTGCCGACGGCCTTCAACACCCCCCCTATTCACTGCTCATCACGCATGAAGATTTTTGTATCTTTAGTGTGTTAAATTTAGTATCATGTCGGAAGCGGTGGTGTTTGATTTCAGTTTTTAATAATCTCATAATAATTTTACTATTTGAATTGATACGATATTAAAAATATCATTTATTATATTTTTCCTAGTTTAGTATTTTTAGGAGTTTAACACTATACTCTTTTTTCATTAGTTTTTTGAATAAGGTAGTGTGCTCATATTTAGAATTAATTTTGAAATATTGTAATCTAGGAGTTTTGATTTGATTAGAATTAGATTTGGTAAGTTCATTCAAGAAATTAGATTTGGTAAGTTCATTCAAGAATTCATCAAATATTTGGATTGATTTACTTGGATGAATATAGTCATCATTTAGATTTAAATTAGATATTATAGTTAGATATGGTTTTAGCTTCTTAAACCTGCCATAATTCCTTTCAGTTTCTATTTGTACTGACCGAATTATACCCTATAAATAAGGGAGACCATCCACTAATTTTAGCACGTTACTATCAATCAAAAATTCAGATTTTCGAGTTTATTGCTTGCGAGCATTCATTTCCATTGTTGCTTAATCTTGTGGGTTAATTAAGTATCAATACCCTTTGTGAACTAATCCCGTGGGCTAGTTAGTGAACAAAGAACCATTTATTTGTGAGTTAATCCTGTGGGCTAGTTAACGAGCAAATTTTTGAGTTGAGCATCAATCCCGAGGGCTATTTGGTGATCAGTTCATGTGACTTAGTCAGGGTTTGAAGATCCCTTCATTCGGTCAAAGATTTTAATTTCGTAATCTAGAATTTTCACAAGGAGCTTTATATCAATTGGTATCAGAGCAAAGAAAAAGTTTCCGCGACTATCATATCAGTCGACATCAATTGATATCATAGGGGGATATCGATTGATACCTTCATATCCGTATTTTATTTTTGGAGCAAGAAAATCTATTGTGGGCGCTCAACTGACCTATAGACAAAAATCCATTCTTGCTTATTTTATTGGTAAAAAAATTCAGAAATTGGAATCCTATTCATTTTTGCCACCGGACAACCATCGCCACCGCCGCTCAGCTCCGATCTCTGCCACCGAAGCCCGTCATTTTGTTCACCATCTACTACAACTCTGATCGATCTCCATCTCCACCGAGTTTGCTCGTCGACCTCCGCCGATCTGATCCGCCGCTAGTCATTGACAACTCTATTTTTCCCGCGACTTCAGTTATTCGTTCTCGGTTTTCTCCAGCCTAGTTGCTGTGTTGCCACTGCGCCCTTCACCCTCCACCGCTGATAACCACCTTTGATCTCCGCCGATCGCTTCAACAACCGGTCGACTTCTCTATTATCTTTGGCTTCGTCTTCAGATCTCGATCCTGCAGCATAGAAGACATCTCCGTGAGGAAGACGTTCTGCGCGTGTCCAACATGCACGAGTTCACAGCCGAGCGCGTGAATGCCACTCGTACGTCACTTTGAACATGCATTTTCCACACGCGCGATACACAAGGTACCTATCGTAAAGTGCTCATTATCTTCCGAGTTGATCATTTTTTCGTGATATTTTGAACTTATCGCGAATTAGTTCATTATCTCGTCAGATCCCCCTCACCATCCTAGTCTCTGCATAATCAACGAATAATCACCGTTTATCAGTAGAATATTGCAACGATGGCGTGGGATGTTTATCTACATTTATTTTTGAAGATTGTTCACGTTTCCAGGATGAAACTTTTCGACCACGGAGGGAATGATACGATATCAAAAATATCATTTATTACATTTTTTAGTTTAGTATTTTTAGGAGTTTAACACTATGCTCTTTTTCCATTGGGTTTTTTTAATGAGGTAATGTGCTCATATTTAGACTTAATTTTAAAATATTATAATTTAGAAGTTTTGATTTGATTAGAATTAGATTTGGTAAGTTTAGATAACGTAGATTCATTAAAGAATTCATCCAATATTTGAATTGATTTTACTTGGATGAATATGGTAATCATTTGGATTTAAATTAGTTATTATAGTTAGATATGGTTTTAGTTTCTTAAAACTATTATAATTCCTTTCAGTTTCTATTTGTAATGCCGAATTATACCCTATAAATAGGGGAGACCATCCACGAAATTTAACACATTATTATAAATTAAAATTCAGATTTTTGAGCTTATTGCTTGCGAGCTTTAATTTGCATTGTTGTTTAATCCCGTGGGTTAATTAAGTATCAATACCATTTGTAAACTAATCCTGCGGGTTAGTTAGTGAACAAAGAATCCTTTATTTGTGAGTTAATCATGCGGGCTAGTTAATGAGCAATTTTTTTAGTTGAGCATCAATCCCGAGGCAAGTTGGTGATCAATTCGTGCGACTTAGTGAGGGTTTGCAGATCCCTTAATTCGGTCAAAGATTTTTAATTTTGCAATACAGAGTTTCGCAAGGAGATACATATCATTTGGTATTGGAGCAAAGCAAAATTTTCTGCGACCATTATATCAATCGGTATCATTAATAGATCTTCGTATTTAGCCTTCAAACCATTAATGGCTATTGAAAATTGACGTGCAAGAATAATGAAAATTTTGAGTCCCAAAAGTTTCATCACCATATCTTTCTGTAAACTAGATAACCAAATTTCCAACTTTCATTTATGTTAATAAGCACCAGTGATCCATGATAAACATCAACTTTCTTGTTATTAACATTACATGGAATAAACGGATTATTCAACAACAGCTCCCAAAACACTATGTGCAGTTTTAAAAAAAAGAACTGCAACTTTTTTTCTTTCCGTACCCAGTACCCTACTTGAAAACCTCAACCAGGGGAGGAGCTTCAAGTTTATAATGAAACTCACTGAACCCAATGAAATCATTAAAAAAAGCAATAAAAACACACATGAAAAGACAAAAACACACACACACCAGGTGGCAAAGCTTGCAACAATTAGAGTAAGGGTAGATCATATCATGATTTGAAGAAACCTCCTTCACGGGATGAAGATGTTCCACCGGAAACAAAAACGATGTCGGTGACAATGGCGTCGTACCCGAGTGTCAAATGCAATGGAACAGTACCACCGGTGAAAACTTGAAATTGCTCATGGCACCACAAAATCCTTTCAATTAATCTTCAATCATGTGAGAATTTTAAAAGTTTTTATTTCATACTTATACTATGCACTTGATTTGTTGATTTTTTTCCTCATTAGATTATATGTTTACTAATGTATTTTAACTTATTTGACAAATGTTTTCATTCTTTTTTGTACCATTTTGTGCAAATGAGCTTTGAGAAACTATGGCACGTCTCTTTAGCTTAGTTATATTCTAGTGTAACGTTGAGACCAATGAGGCCAAATTTCAGTTCTTAATAGTCGCACCTTAATTGATTAACATTTAAAATAAAAACGTATCTTATCTAACAACCATCATATCCATTGACACCGGCTATCTTATATTACACTTGATTGGATAAAAAATATAACCATAAAGATACACCTTTCATTCTATCTTTGTCAAACCAAAAGGGAATAATGATTTCACGACATGTATTTTATTACATATTCATTATATTTCCTTATAGTATATTACTTGCGTTTTGTAAGTTTTATCCAAAAATAAGTTGACATTTTAAATTTTTTTAGATGTTCTTAATTTAGATATATTTTTGGCGACAAAATCAAAACCCATCACAACTAACCTGCAACATTTTTCGGTGAAACATTACCAGAAACACTTTCAGCCGATATTTTCTGGCGATAATAACTTACTTTTGAGCAGAAATAAGAATTTATTGTAGTAATGAATTTCAAATAGGATTTTAATAATTAATGTTGATCAAGATTGGAACGAAAATTGAAAGAAACCCGATTTGTGTAGCAAACAGTGGTAGAATCGTAAAAAAGTTGTTAAAACCAGTTCAGCCCACCACCATACTTGAGCTAGGTAGCACGCTATCTGCACTAGCGCTTGAGTGGAGATGCACTAGTATTGGGAAGCGCAGAGCTTTAGTCGAGCAAGGGCGCAAGCACTTCGTTAGGTTGTGTTAAACCAAATATCCATCCTATTATCCATGTTGACACGACCAACATATGAAACTATTTTATTGTTAAATTATACCATCCAAAGCAACTTGAAATCACTCATTGCATCATCAAATCCTCAAGAAATTATGTAAAATAGATATAAATCTTTCCTTACGTGAGATTTTTAAATTGTTTTTACTTCATCCTTATATTGTCTGTGTCGTTTGTTAGGTTTTTTCCCCATTATGTATTGAATTTTACTATATATTCCTATTGATTTTTTAAAAAAATCTTTTATAAGCCAATTAACTGGAAAAATCATAGATATTATATCTGTGAATGTACTGTGGTGTGCATATGCATTTTTAGTGACTGTGGCACATATCATACATATATAGCTTAGCTGATAATTTCTCCCACTATGTTGTTAATATTTTTTAATAATAATTCATCAATTTTCCCCTGGAAAATAAAGATTAGTTTGGTATATTAACTTAAAATATATGAATTACAACAATAAATGAAGAGAGTGTGCCTATGAGGGAAATTTCAGAATCATCCCATAACGCAAGAAGATGTTTGTATATTTTGGTATGTTAAATTTAGTGGCACGTTGGAAACAGTGATGTAGATTTCAGTTTTTAATAGTCTCATAATAATTTTACCATTTTTTATATAGACATTCGTATTTAGCCCTCAAATTATAAATGACTATTGAAAATTGACATGTGAGAATACACTGAAAAAATTGAGTTTTGGAAGTTTCATTACCATATATTTTTTGAATCTAGATATCTAAATTTCCACCTTTAAATATGTTATTAAGCACTAGTGATCTATTATAAACATCAACTTTATTGTTATTAACATTACCTGGAATAAACGGATTATTCAAAAATAGTTCCCAAAACATTTTGTGCAATTTAAACAAAAGAACAGTAGCTTTTTTCCCCATTCCCATCACCCTACTTGAAAACCTCAATTAGAAGAGGAGTTTCAAGTTTATCATGAAACTCACTGAACCAGAATGAAATTATTAAATAAGAGCAAAAAAAAAAACACACACACACACATGAAAAGACAAAAACACACACCTGGTGGCTAAGCATGCAATGATTAGAGTATAGATAGATCATATTAGGAATTGAATAAACCTCCTTTGCAGGCTGAAAAAATCTCTACTAGAAACAAAAATGATGGGGCGACGAAGGCGCTGTAACTGGTGGTTGAATGTAAAGGAACAGTACCACCAATGAAAACTTTAAATTTTCCACAACACTATCAAATCATTTAAACTTAATCTAGAATAGATATTAATCTTTAATCATGTAAGAACTTTAAAAGTTTTATTTCATCCTTATACTTGCACTCGATTTATTCATTTTTTTCCTCAGTGGGTATGTGTTTAAAAATGTATTAAAATTATTTGACATATGTATTCATTCTTTTTATATGAGAATTAATTTGAAATATCCTAAAAATAATATCTGTGCATGTACCTTTTTGTGCAAATGAGCTTTGAACATATATATGGCACCTATCGTGCATGCAAAGTTTATCAATGCATTTCTCCTTTTTTCTAACTAGGTTTTATGTATATTTGTATTTATAAATTAAGCAAGTGGTACTAGGAAAATAAGATAATTTTACTATATACTAACTTAATGGATATGGATGAATATGGTAAAGTGATAGCATATACGCATACGTGATGTTTTAAAAATATGCCATAATGTATGAAAAATTATTTATCTTTAGCTTTGTTATATTATAATGTAACGCCGATACCAGTGACGCCAAATTTCAGTTTTTGATAGTCACATCTTAATTGATTAAGATTTAAAAGAAAAAGTATCTTATCTGAAAGCCATCATATCCATTGACACCATCTATCTTACATTACACTTGATTGGATACGAAATATAACCATAAATATACACCTTTCATTCTATCTTTTGTCAAATCTAAAGTGAATAATGATTTCGCGACATGTATTCTATTACATATTCGTTTTATTTCCTTATAGCATATTATTTGCATTTTGTAAGCTTAATCCAAAAATAAGTTGACATTTGAAATTCTTTTTATCTGCTCTTATTTTAGATAGATTTTTGGACACAAAATCCATCCAAAATAACATACGACAGTTTTCGGTGAAACATTACTGGAAACACTTTCAGTCGATATTTTCATGCGATAATTAATAATATTTGAGTAGAAATAAACATTTATTGTAGTAATGAATTTCAAATAGGCTTTTATTAATTCACGTGTTAATTAAGATTGGAACAAAAATAGAAATAAATCCGGTGTTGTGTAGTAAACAGTGGTAGAATCGAAAACAAATTTGTTAAAACCCGTTAAGCCCGCCACCATACTTGAGCTAGGTATCTGGCCTAGTGCTTGAGCGGAGATGCATTACTGTTGGGAAGCACGGAGCTTTAGTTGAACAAGGGCACAAGCACTTTAGTTAGGTTGTCTTAAACCAAATACCCATCCCATTCTTCCCGTCGACAAGGCCAACGCATGAAACTATTTTCTTTCTTAAATTTTACGATCCTTAGCAACTTGAAATTTCCAATTGCATCATCAAATCCTCAAGAACTTATCTAAGATAAATATAAATCTTGCCTTACGTGAGATTTTTTAATTTCATCCTTATATTGTGCGTGCCATTTGTCAGATATTTTTTCCCAGTACGTATTGACTTTTATTATATATTTCTACTAATTTAAAAAATAATTGTATTATTTTATTAGCCAATTAATCGGAAAAATCATATAAATTATATATGTGCATGTAATGTGGTGTTCATATTCATATTGAGTGACTGTGGCACATATCATACACGTATAGTTTAACTGATCATTTCTCCCACTGTGTTGTTAATATTTTTAAATAATAATTCAACAATTTTAACCTGAAAAATAGATTTTATTTTTGTATATTAACTTAAAAGATATGGATTGCTACAGTAAATGAAGAGAGCTTGCGTATAAGGGAAATTTTAAAATCATCCCATAACGCATGAAGATTTTTGTATCGTTTTGTGTGTTAAATATAGTGTCACGTCGGAAGCGGTGATGCTAGATTTCAGTTTTTAATTATCTCATAAAATTTTTATTATTTGTTAATAGATCTTCGTATTTAGCCCTCAAATCATCAGTGGCTATTGAAAATTGACGTGCGAGAATACACTGAAAAATTAAAGTCCCGGAAGTTTTATCACCATATCTTTCTATGGATGTCAAATGTAAGGGAGGACCGAGGTATAATTTTAATCAATTATATATTTATTTTTTACAAATTTTAACGCAAATCCCTCTATAAAAATAAAATTTTGGGAGTGCCCCCCTAAGTTCCGCCGCAGCTTCATGGGCGGAAAATGCTCCACCGGAAACAAAAATGATGCCGGCGACAAAGGCACCGTAACTAGATGTCAAATGTAATGAAACAGTACCACCAGTTAAAATTTTAAATTTTCCACGGCACCATTAGATCCTTTCAACCTAATCTAGAATATATATATTACTCTACAATCATTTGAGAATTTTAATAGTTTTATTTCATCCTTATACTATGCACTTGATTTGTTCATTTTTTATAATAGGTTATGTGTTTAAAAATGTATTTTAACTTTTTTGACATATGTTTTCATTCTTTTTTTATGAGAAATATTTTGAAATATCATAGAAATCATGTTTGTGTATTTACTGTTTTGTGCAAATGAGCTTTGAGCAACTATGTCACGTATCGTGCACGTACAACTTATCGAAGCATTTCTCCATATTTCTAACTAGGTTTTGTGTAAATATGTTTTTATAAATTAAGCAAGTTGTACAAGGTAAAAGAGAATATTATAGTACATTAACTTAATGGGTATGCATAGATATGGTAAAGTTAGAGCACATGTGCATACATAAATTTTAAAACTGTGCCACAATGCATGAACAATTATTTATATTTAGCATTTTTTATAATTTAATGTAACGACGAGATCGGTGAAAACTTGAAATTGCTCACGACACAATCAAATACTTTCAACTTAATCTAGAATAGATATTAATCTTCAATCATGTGATAACTTTTTAGTTTTATTTCATCCTTATTCCATGCACTCGATTTGTTGATTTCTTTTTCCTCAATCGGTTATGAGTTTTATAATGTATTTTAACTTTATTTGACATATGTTTTCAATCTTTTTATATGAGAATTCATTGGAAATATCTTAGAAATAATTTTTTGCACGTACTATTTTGTGCAAATGAGCTTCGAGTAACTATGGCACGTATAGGGCACGTACAGCTTAGAGAAACATTTCTCCCTTTCTATGACTAGTGATATGAATCTCCTTGCGAAAATCTCCTTGCGAAAATCTCCTTGCGAAAGGTTTCGTCCTCAAAACTGAATCGTCTTCAAAGGTAAATGGAGATAAATCAGCAACATTGAAAGTAGCACTAACACCATAATCTC
>JAULKM010153087.1:0-17082 GCA_032355605.1 Rubia tinctorum
TTCAAGATAAAACTAAGATGGAAAAGATGGAAAAACTAGGGTTTTACAGTTCAGAATCGGGAGAGAAAAGCTAAGGAAGAAAGAGAACGTAGTGAGTATTTATAGTACAAAAAGTACAAAAAGTCCAAAAAGTAAGTCTGAGCCGCAGACCGTCGCGACTCGTGACGGATAGAGTACCGTCACGATCGGGACACATTCGTCGCGACTCGCGACAGTCAAAGTACTCTGCTTTCAAATGTTGTCTTCTATTCCCTTCCTCCGGTCTTCATGGTCTTCAAATCTTCAAAGATAGTCTTCAAAGTGGTCCAATGTTTACCTTGTCACACAAAACCCCCTAGAAGAGTAATAAAAGCGCAAAGTCGCTCTTAACTCTTCTTAGAGAATTTCAAGGTAAAATACCACGTCTGGAGTAGAAGAGTATACAAAAGTGAATTTGAAAAGTCCCAAAATAACCGTATAAAAGGGACACATCACCGAGCCAAAATTCATAACGGTTCATAACAACTACATATATGGAGCCCACCTCATAAATAACTTCAAACATTCAAATTACCCTCAAATTTCAATAGTTCTCTTGCCCATCTTCCTAATGGTATGTTTTTTAGATTACTTTCTTCTTTGTTTTTCCTTAAAATTGTTATATATATATATGGTGTGTGAATGTGTTATTTATTTTCAGTTTGAAGTTCTTATGGATTAGGCTTCTAGGGTGTACGAATTTTAGTTTTAGGTTCTCCCTTGTTAATGTGGCCAATGTTTTTGGTTTAGGACCTTAATTTTCTCCGGTTTTTTGCTGTTGTTAATGTATTAGAATGCAACGTTGCTAGTCCTTCTATCCTCCTTCGTTTGGAGCGATCGTCGTGAGACGCCGTACATTCGTATTTTCAACTTTTATTATTATATTAGACGTCGCACTCTTCTTGGTTAAGAAATCGGTTATACCAAAGGGTGACCAAAGTCACTTCGACATGTTCTCCATGCCATTATTTTGGACCGGCATGTATGTTCGACGCCTGGCCGACTAAAAGATTAATAGAATCGATACCTCTCGAACCATTTTCTATCCATCATAATATTTATCATCCGTTATCATAAGAATTTCACGAATCATGCCCAACAATGTTGATTCTAGTTGTCGTTCCCCGATTAAAGTGAGCGGCTTTTTGTTTAGATTTAAATTCCTTTTATTAATTACTTTTATTCCAATTTAATTTTAAGAATTTCATTGACCAATGTAGATTTGTAGAGATTAGGATGAGGACCATCCGTAGACTACATTCAGTGATATCATTCCACATTTTGTCAAAACTCAGACCCCGACGAATATCGATTCAATTCCTATTTTGGTAAGTCATCACTGTTACACATGTATTTTATTTTCAAATAATTTTTTCTCTATATTACTTCCATATGTATTAACTGTGGTTTTCTATTTATAATTTAGTACATCCCAAGCCAGATCATGGAACTCATACCGTCGGTCAAGATGCTTGTTGTCTTGAGGTGCAACGGAAGGGAATATCATATGCACTACTCAGGGAACATGATGCTCAAAACCCTGACACTCCATGGAAAGTGATATGCTCTACTTTGAGCTGTTAGATGGTTCTGGGCTGATAGTGTTTAATGTTATCGTTCTTCCCCCCAGATTTAATTTGTACTTCTTTGACTTTTGAACATTTATTTTAAACAAATTTATTTGATATTTGAATAATATTTATTTTTATGTATTTTAATTTTTAATCTTTAATATATTTGTTGAATGTTAATTTAATGTTATTGAATCCTTAATTTTTAACCTAACATATGAACACAATCTTAATATTATGATCATTTACAAAACTATATTAGACTTATGTGTAAAGAATAATTTTTGTAAATCATTCTAAAACTAGCAAATATTTGTTTCGACCAATTTTTTAAATAAATTTGAACTGTTGAATGACTAGCTGGTGGCCTGAAATTGTTAGACCCATATAAACGTGTGACGCCAATCTTGTGTCGATACCTTGCCGCCTAAACCGAGTGTGACGTTGCTACATGCGAGGCAGGTATCACAAGGGTCCAAAATGTCATCCTTCGGAATCAGGTACAAATCTGGGGGACCCTGTCAATTAGTTCAAGCTTATGTTTTTCCCTTAATTTCCAACAGTCTCCCACCCTCTCTTCTCTTCTCTCTTGTCAAAGGCATGGTTTTCCCTACTCTTCTAACACCTACATTTTTTGTAATTTTTACTTTACATTGTTTGATCTATGGTATGTGAATTTTTTGTTTTTTGTGGTTTTCTTGTTTTAACTCATATTTTTTAGAGTGTGATTTTTTAAAACATTTAAACCTAGGTACTACGTTTTGATATGTGTTTGGACATTTTTGTTTAATTTTCTATTGTTAAAGCAACACTTTTTTTCCAGTTTTTCAATTTTTTTCCAAATATTCCTGTGATACATGCGATGTCGGTAACCTGTTTATAACCAGTCCATGTATGCAAGTAGCATTCAACGTCTTACATTCTTATTTTGAGTAATATGTTCTTCAATAGGATACGTCGCACCTATGTCAGTCTGACCTTCGATTGAGCCAAATTGTTACCGATGTTACATTTTTGCATTTAAGTTTACTTTATAATTGTATATGCGACCTCAATTTTGTGTTGGTAATTTGTCCGGTTATGTTGACTATAGAGCGACATTCCAAGTACAAGATGACCAAACCACTGCTTTGGACCGACATGTACCTGCGATGCATGGCCGACGTCACACCTTGCATTACCGAGGCTAGTTTTTATTTAACATTTTCAATTTTTATTCATGGCTAATGGATGGCGAAGGACCGTTAATTCGCCCTTTTTCCAAGTTTTTTACCATTTTACATATATATATTTACTAATACATCTTCACACTTTATAACAAATTAATTTTTTTTTGTTTTCATACGACTCTCTGCTCAACAGAACAATCCAGAGCATCTTGTGTTTGATCTTGAATAACATACAATGGTTGTTGATAGCCCATATTTCCACTGCACTCTAAAGCATCAGAACTTCCAGGAAAACCCAACTTTGGTAAGGCCTTTAAAGTTAATATTATTGGTTTTTAATTGCTTATATATATATATATATATATTTCTAATCAATATTTTTTGACTTTATACATCTCGAGGGACGTTGTACCACTCCTTCCGAATGACAAAATCCCGTTGTGCTGAGGTGCTACGAGACAGAGTGACGCATAAACTACTCAGGGGGTGGGAAGATCAAGGCCCTGTCCCCAAACGGTTTTGGTGAGTTCCTTTCCGCAAACCGCCTACGCAATGGGGACACCCTGTTCTTCGAGCTCATAGAAGTTGGGGGTCAATTGTCTTCAAGGTCATCATAATTCGAGCTGATTGAATTGCAATTTCTGTTCTGCTGGAACTAAGAAAATCTTAATCGAATTTATGTAGTAATTGTAAGAATATTTTCATGACTACTATTTTTTATATAATTTAACTACCTTATTTGAACAATATATAATTGACTGTATGTACGATTTGATCTGTGCATGTGTTTAAAAGTCATTTTCAATCATACCATTCAACAATATGTTTTAAAAACCACTGAAAATTTCTTATGTAGACCAAAGTCAATCACTTTCAAACAACTATAACCTATAAAACTTAACCGGTGTAAAACAAAATAAAAACATCAATCAAGCAGAGAAGTCATAGGAACATACTGTGTGACTGTGTGAAGTAAGTGGTTTGGTATGAGGGAAGTGGAGTGGAATGTGGATAATGGGACATTTGGAGGAAAAAGTGATGACAAAACAAGGAAAAGCATATGACACTGGCTATCCTCTTTCCTTCTTTTCTACCACAGTCAAATTCTTTACTTGTTGGTTGTTATGGTTTTCTCTCTTATTCCACCATTTTCAATCATAACATAACAACACTCCCTTTTTTAAATATTTAAATAATGCTTCCTCCTTTTTCAAAGTCAATCTTTTTCAACTATAACCTTTAAAAGATCTATCATATACATAACTATGAACTCGGTCATCGATCGCATTACATGTCGGTGAAAATGACTCATAATGCAATTTTGGCAGGCCTTTTCAAACAAAATACGACGCCGCACACTATTCGATAGAATTATCTACTTCATTTATTTTATATTTTACTCCAGTTAATATTACCAAGGGAAAAACATATTATTACCTCGGTTATTTCTAACGAGGTAAAAAATATTATTTACTTCAAAAATAAAAATAACCGAGTTAAAAGAACTTTTTTATTTCTGTTATTTGACTTGAAGAAAAAAATTGAGGAAAAAGGGCCAAAGTAATAGGTAATTTTTCTTATAGTTGATTCTTCAACGAGTATTCAAATGTATTTTTAAAATATAAAAAAAACTTCAAGTTTATCATTTGATAACAAATTCATTTTTTTATAATTTATAATATGTGAAGGGTATGTTTAGGTTAGACTATCATCGAGATACTCTCTCTGACTAGATCATTCATGTCATCTGTGACAGGAGTAATAAGAACCTGGTCTAGTGGTATGATTGTTTCCTTAGCATGCTCTGATGTGTGTATGGCTGGTGGTGGTATGGCTGGTCTGTTATCACAGCTACTCCCGTCCAGGTGATCATTAATTCCAACTTCTTCAAAATGTATCAGATTATGATCGGAAGCATCCCGGCTGTAAACTAACATGAGAAACAAAACCAAGAAGCGGATTACTGAAGTCATCATTACAGCTCCAACTTTAGTTTCTTATCCTTATTGAATTTCATGGGGGAACATAACTAAACTTCCATTCCCTTAACTATCCAATAATAATGCATCTACAATACAATCAACATTTCTAAATTGAACGGGTCTTGCTTATTGCTAACAAATCACAGACAAAGTGCACACAAAATTGAAGAGTGACTAATCCATTGATTAATGAAAGTTACGGTTTGGTTATCAAAAATTGTAAAAACTGGTGATTAATTAGGATTTTTCCAGATATCTCACAACAGGAAAATAACAACTTCAAAGTACCTCGTCATTATGTTCTAAATCAATCAAATTATTATACTAGTCAAATTGCTGAATGTGACTTTGTTTTTTTTGAATCTGGTAAGGCAGATTAGTTGAGGAATAAGGTTGGGGTGGATATGTTTTTTTTAAAAAAATATAGGACTTTTGTATGCAATGTGGATATTTAAAACAAGTGTTAATTTGATGGTTCAATAGTGCTAGTTAAGGCTATTAAAGGAGGTGAATGGAGTATTATGATTGTGATTACACTGCCATGGAACTGCCATCCCTAGAACCGCCACTGAACCAACCCCTTTATTGCACGACGGTTCTATAATTTCCATGGTAAATTATGTGCGCGGCTTTTACAAGACATGGTTTCTATTAATTTAACTGCCTTATAACTGTTTTGATACAAGAAAAAAATAGAAATTGTCGTGCTTGAAACACACTTCTGGAGTTGAATTTTTTCCCCAAAATGTGTGAGTAATATTTTGTAACTAGAATGCAGATCTGCCAGTTCAAGTTTCGATTTAAAAAAACACAATGTCAGTTTTAGTATTGGCATCGCATCAAAAAATGTCACGATTTTTGAACTTAGGCATGAAATAGGGAAGTTTGCGAGATATGCAATAGATTTGGATATGTATTTTCTGAGTTTCTTCAACGATTGACAATTAAGAATAATTTTTGTTCTATATGAAATGGAATAATTTTTTGAGACGATAGATTCAGTAATGCTTTCATTGCGAGTTAACGTCCGTAATTGGAAGCATTGTTGGAAACTTTGATTATCCGTAACCGAAATGTATTCATAAATGTCATTCATGTCAGCATTCAGTAGACCAACATATGTAAGTAGTTTCAGAAGGCAACATACAAACTCTAATACAAAGTTAATTGTAATAAAAAAATGAGAATTACATAGTAACATTTTGTTTGTGGCCATGTGTTTGAAATACAAAGGAAAAAGATAAATAATAGCCCTCTTTAGTTTTACATATTTTTTCTCCCTCACATTTAAGTTGTGGCCATGTGTATTAAATAGAAAGGAAAAACACAAAGAAAAAACCTCTTTTAGTTTTATCTCTTCTGCCTCTCAAAAATACAAGTTCTTCAAGTCTACTTGTGCTATAGTTGTAGAGTGAGAGGTTTATACAATGAATAAGAAACAAGACAGCCATGAATTACTTGCACAATATGGTAGAATTTAGGCATTGAAGTTATTAGAATGTATAGTAGCGCAGGAAACTCCGACTGAAGCTCAAATATCTTAGATTCTAGATTGGAAATCCTCCCTTATCAACTATTAGAGGAATTCAACTACACATTACACACCAATAATAAATTCTACATTTCTAAATTGCACATGCATTGTTTTTTGCACACAAACTGCACAAAAATTGCAAGAGTAATTGAATGTGTAATTAAAATGCTTCAATGAGCATTCCATTTTAATCAAAATATAAAGTACTAAACTTCAAATTTATCATTGGATAAAATTTTTAATATTTTGATTATACATAATATGTGAAGGGAATTTGTAGGTTAAATTGTCTTCGAGATACTCTCCCTGACTAGATCAATCATTCCATCTGAGATTGGAGGAATAAGAATATGGTCTTGTGGTTTGTCTGTCTCCTTAGCAAGGCCCGATGATTGTGTAGTTTGTGTTTGTGTGGCTTTTCTATTATTCGAAGGTAGTCTTTTCCACGTAATCATCAATTCCTAATGCTTCAACATGTATCTGATTCATTGGTAGTTTCTTGGCTAGAAAGTAGCAAAAGGAAAAGACCAAGTAGCATAAGCTAGAAGTTATCATGGCAGATCCATATTCTATTTCTTATCCCGATTTAATCAATTGGAGGAATAGAATAAACTTCAATTTCCTTAACAATCCAATAATTACACAACTATAATACGATCTACATTCATAAATTGCATAAGCATTGCTTATTGCACACATACTACACTTGAACTACACACAAATTGCAAGAGTAACTTAACCATTTGTTATTGAAAGTTATGGTTCGGTGATCAAAATTTTGACAAACTAATGATTAATAAGGATATTTGCCCGTACCTTATAAAAGGAAAATTACAACTTCAAATTACCTCATCATCATTTTCTCAATCAATCAAACTGTCATGCTAGTCCATTTGCAGAATGCGCTTTTGCCTTTTCTATTTTTTTTAATCTAGTGGGTTGGATTTATTGTGAAATAAGGTGAAGCGAATATATTATTTTTTAAAAATGGCACTTTGATATATTTGTACTTTGGATATATATATATGTGTGTGTGTGTGTGTGATTTGGATACGAAACACAACTGTTAACTTGGTGGTTAAATATTGGTTAAAAAATTGAAAAAATGAATTTGGAAGTTTGACATTTTCATAAAGCGCTTAAAGGAAGTTTAAATTCATCTTACTATTTGTAGGTATTTAAAAAGACTAAGTTTAAAAAATATGTTATTTGCTAAATTTGTGGAACAACCACTATACTTTTAACGTAGAAACTTTATTTTTTAATTTAAATATTATACTAAAAAAATTACGGTGTGGAAAAGAAGAGAAAGAAAGGGAAAAAACTAGGGATTGGATTTGGTTCTAATAACATGTAGAAACAGGGAACCGATAATTTTGGGGAATATTTTCTCATTTGATTATGGTGCTAAGTACCGGGATTTTTATTCCCAGAATACAAGACATAAATACGGAAGTTACATGTACAACAATCTATTTACACATAACTACAAATCTAACTCTAATAATCTCCAATCCCAAATTAGTAATATATGGTTATTTCTTCATAAGTTTGAAAGAAGCAACTCATCCAAGAGTTGGTAGCCTATATTTTCTAATATTTTTTTAAGAGAATACAACCTTATTTGCTAGAACTGAGAAGGTGTCGTTACACTACCCGACTCCACCCTCAATCCTCCGTTGCGTACAATTAGCATATACTAAAGAAAGCAAAAAAAGAATATTTTTCTTAACAGACTGGAAAAAAAAGTGGAGGATATTATTCTGAGTTTTAGAAATTTCTCAAAACATGTGACAGATTTGGAGAATTTCACTTAACATCTTCTACCCTCTCTTTGATTTATCATTGTGACAGTTTGTTGTTCATTGATATGGATTAATTTGAAGACCTAATTTTATACCTTCAAATTGTAACTATATGTGTGATTTAGATGCTTCAATAACCATTCAACTGATTTCAAATTTAGAGAAATAAACTTGTTTCTCTTCAGTCAATAAGGAATGCAATATTTTTATCATCTAAAATATGTGAATGACTTGTTGTTAGTTAAGAAGTTTGTGATTGATGGAGTGCAAAATGACCACGTTATAATCATCACAAATCTAAATGATGAAAATATCCTTAATCTTTGAAGTATCATCCAAAAAAAATTCTCTCCACGAATGTTAAATATGGAATCAAGCTCTGCCATTGACAAATTAGAGAAAAAAAATCTTAACATATAAATAACATGAATATATTAGTTATATAGATACAAAGAAACACAATTTTATTACTTTAAGGGTATCAATTAATATATTCTCTAATTAAAGGAAGGAATTGTGTTGGTGATAGAGTGTTCAATCCAAAATCAATTTCTCGCCATGAAAATTGTCGATGTCATTATCATTGGAGCATTTTACCAACTCTACCCTCAATTTTTAATTACCTAAGGCTTGTCAAAAGGGTTATCGTGAAAAATATTCTGCAAAATTTTATGTAAACAGACTGATTTATGCTATATTTTTAAAATCTTGGCTATATCTTAAGCGATCTGATGAACCTTCATCAATCAAGAATGCATTGTTTTTTAAAACTCTATTCGAGATTAAAAAAAACATCAATAAGATTGTGAAAAAACTCTTCCATCTCCTCAACTTGAGGTAACTTTCTCCCCATAATACAAAGTCCAATCAAATTAATTAAGTTGATAATTTACAAAATAAAAAGGTGGAAACCTTAATTTTAAAGGTTAGTTTAAACATATCATCCTCACAATTAATTGTGACCATCAACCTAACTCATCCACAGAGAGTTAAAGATTTTCTGCATAAAATAAGAATCACATTCAAAAGTGGGAAAAAAACTTTTCTTGAAAGATGTTAGGAAAATGGAGAAGATTTAAGTGGAACTAATGCTTACGGCTCAACTATGGTTCAACACTCTATGTATATACACCAATTTTCCAAGCAGTATATATGTGCATGTATATATTTTTTATTTCACAACCTCCATGGAAAGAGAAATTAGATATACATGTTTAATATTAAGCCATTGTACATAGGTTTCTTTAAACCGTTGTACTTCCTAGAGATAAACTTGTAGTACAAATATCCTTCTAACGGGGTTCATTTGTTAGGAACTTTTCAAATATATTATAAAAGAAAGTTACTAATTATGAAAGTTACAATCTGGGAAGATTTTCAAAATCATAAATCTCGCGGAAGTGGAAAAAAATTCACTGATTGTCAATTTCCAACTTTTGAGAAAGTCATTTTTAAATCCATTTTTGATATTTAATTGCCCATTCTCGTACCCTATCCCAAAATATATTCATACAAATAACTTCTCAGAGTGGGTGTGTTTCCATATTTTATTTTTGTCCATTGTAAGCTTCTTCTGCCCATGGATTTGTCTCACATGCGTCACTGAATTAAATGCATATGATAATGTATTTTAATACATATAGGTAATGATATTTTTGCATTATTTTTTAACATTACGGAATTTATTGTTTTCATGGTTATTAATTGGGGCTAGTTGAATATCCATTGTACTTTCTTCTTAACCCGTTTTGTATGTTTTCTATTTATACACAATATACACAAGTTGTCATTATGGAGAATTACATTTTATCATAGTATCACACCACCGAGTTTGCAGAAATCCTCCATAACCCTTCAAATTCATGGTGTCTCAAAACTAGGATTCTCTTTGCACATGGCCTTATAAGAGACTAAATTGTCTCTTCAAATCCAACAAAAATACTTAGACATAGAATGAAAATATTAAATAAATACATGTAAAATAAAATTTACAAATATAAATATTTAAAAGGTTTTTTATTAGAAAAAAAGGTACAAATGACTTTCGATCATTAAAAATTGTATATTAAAATAATTAAAATTACCATTATGATTGTTAATGTAAGTTGTTTCACCTTTTTAATAAATTATATTCAAATTTCCCTTAAGAAAAAATTAAGGGATGTATTCAAGTATGATATTTAAAGATAAATCACGAAGAGACGTACATAGAACTAAATTTTAGAAGACCTATATGCGGATATGAGAGGTGGTATGGAGAAATCATCTCCGCTCCTCGTCATTTGCCGATTAGTTGGATCAAAAATTAAATAACAATCATATCAAATGTCATTTATAACGTTCTTAACCATCTCAATTATATAATTGGTCAACACTAGTGGAGAACCCTATATTAAAGGGAGCTTAGAACACCTGCAAATCCCAAGGAATTGCCTTTGTTAAGACATTATGAATTTGCAACCAGTGAGATTCAGTTTGTTCTTAATGTTAAAGTTGTTTGTAAACAATTGATGGAGGTTATGAAAAACTCACAGTGAATTCTATTGCATTTATCTCAGAGATTGGAGCCAAAAGCCGATGTTACTTCCAATTTCATAAAATGTTGCTTTTGGAATGATTGTATGTTGATCTTGTTCCTAATTATGGAACTAGAGTGGGGAATGTGTTACGGTTTTGGAACATATTCCTTTTTAGGAAAATTGATTTTCATTTTTCATTTTTTATGTGTGAAGGCTGTTGCACTTTTGAAACCTAACTTTGTAACTTTTAATTAAATTTTTTACGTGAAAAGATTGTTCCATATTAATTGTAACTTCTAACTAACACTTGTCATTTTCTACTTCTAAAATTGAAACTTCATATCATTAAGTTTCCTAAATTACGCACCAACAATAAAATCTACATTTTTGAATTGCATGTTCATTGTATATTGCATACAAACAACATAAGAATTGCAAGAATAATTGCATTTATATTTGAGATGCTTCAACAAGTTTATCATTTGATTAAAAAATTCATTTTTTTTGGATCATCTTTAATATGTGAATGGCATTTGCAGGCTAGAATATCATCGAGATACTCTCCCTGACTCAATCATTAATGCCATATGTGAATGGATAAATGAGAAACTGGTCTAGTGGTATGAGTGTCTCCTCAGCAAGCCCTGATGGGCCCGTGGTTGGTGGTGACGTGCTTGGTTTGTAAGTCACAACTTTTCTTGTCCAGGAAATTATCATTATTGCAGCTCCGACTTCTGTTGGTTCTTCTTATAGAATTTCATGGAGGAACATAACTAAACTTCTATTACGTTAACTCTCCAATAATTAATATCTAGAATACAATCAACATTTCAAAATTGCATAGGTATTGCTTATTGCACACAAATAGCACACAAATTACAAGAGTGACTGAACCATTGATTAATGAAAGTTATGGTTTAGTATCAAAAGTTGGAAAAGCTGATGATTACTTGTGAAAGTTATGGTTTAGTGATCAAAAGTTGGAAAAACTGATGATTACTTAGGATCTTTCCAAGAATATCATAAATGGAAACTTACAAGTTCAAAGTACCTCATCATTGTGTCCTAAATGAATCAAATTATCATGCCATTATGAATGTGACTTTTCTTTTTTTTCTGAGGAATTAGTTGAGGAATAAGGTGTGGGTGCAGATATGTCATTTTTAAAAAATATGACTTTGGTATGGGATGTGGATACAAAATGTAACTATTAACTAGATGGTTGACTAGTGCAAGATAGGGCTATTAAAGGAGATGAATGATGTATTACGACGACGATTACAAACTTCCATCCAAGTCCCACTACAGATCGAAACCCTTCGTTGCACAGTGGTTCTTCAACCTCCTAGGTAAATTATGTGCACAGAGTTTCCGAACAACGTAGTTTCTACTAATTAAGCAGCCTTGTAATATTTCTAATATCGAAAAAATGGAAATTGTTGCGTGTGAAACATAATATTCTGGAGTCAGAAATTTGTTCCCGGAATGTATAGGTTATCTCTTTTAGCTGGAATACAGATCAACTTGTTTTAGTTTTGCTTTAAAAATATATTTTTTTAGTATCCCTATTTCGTCAAGAGATGTTGGGATTTTGGAACTTAGGTCGGAAATAGAAAATTCTGTGAGATCTAAAATAGATTTGGATGTGTGTTTATGAGTTTCTTCAGCGGTTAACATTTCTAAATAGTTGTTGTTCTATATGAAATGGATTTTAACACGATCAACTCTAGTAACGCTTCCATTGTGAGTTAACGTCAATATCTGGAAGCATTGTTGGAAACTTTTGTTATCAGTAACAAAAATGAATTCATAAATGCAGTTCATATCTACAGTTAGTAGACCAAGATAGGTAAGTAGTTTCAGAAATCAATATAAAAATTTGAATAAAAAATTAATTATAAGAAAAAATGAGAAATACATAGTAAGGTTTAAGTTGCGACCACGTGTTTTGAATACAAAGGGAAAATAATAATAACCCTTTTTTAGTTTTATCTTTTTTCCCTCTCTCACATTCAAGTTGTGGCCATGTGTTTGTAATAGAAAGGAAAAACATAAAGAATAACCCTATTTTAGTTTTATCTCTTTTCCTTATTTGAAATTCAATTTCCTCACGTTCACTTTTTCTATGGTTGTAGAGCGAGAGGATTCTAGAGAGAAGAAAAAAAAAGAGCCACAAATTACTGGCATAGTATGGTAGAATTTAGGCGTTGAAGTTACGGGAAAGTATAGTAGCTCAGGAAACTCCGACAAAAGATCAAAGAGCTTGGATCCAAGTTCGGAAATCCTCCCTGATCAAGCTGTTGGAGGAACTCAACTACACATCCACTCCCTTAAATTTCCTTATCATTAACTTCCCTAGATTATACACCAACAATATAGTCTACATTTCCAAATTGCACATGTATTGTTTATAGCACACAAACTGCACAAAAATTGCAAGAGTAATTGAATGTGTAATTGAGATGATTTAATGACTATTCCATTGTATTTAAAATATACATCAATAAACTTAAAAAAATTCATTAGATAGGAAAAATCAATTTTTTGAACATCTATAATATTTGAAGGGCATATATAGGTTCAACTGTATTCGAGATTCTCTCCCTAATTGGATCATTCATGCCATCAACTTGTTTGGTGGTATGAGTGTCTCCTTAGAATTCCCGGATGGTCGTGTGGTTTGTGGTGCCAGGGTGGTATGTTAGTCGCAACTAATCCTATCTTGGTAATAATACATTCCTACTTCTTCAACATATATCGAATTGTGATCGACAGCTTCTTGGCTAGAAACCAGCATGAGTAAAAACCAAAAGTAGAAGACTGAACTCATCATGGAAGCTCCGGCTTCTGTTTCTTATCCTGATTGAATTGATGGAAGGAACAGAACTAAACTTCCATTTCCTTAACTATCCAATAATTATACACCTATAATGCAATAAGAATTCCAAAATTGCACATGCTTGCTTATTGCAGATAAGCTGTACAAAAATTGCAGACAAATTGCATGAGAGACTGAAACATTAATTATTGACACACTGATGATTTGTAAAGATCTTTCTTATAAAAGGAAAAATACAACTACAAAGTACCCCATCATCGTCTCCTTAATCAATCAAATTATCATGCTAGTCAATTGTTGAATGCGAGTTTTCATTTTCTATTTTTAAATTTAAAATCTGGTGGGGTGAATTTTTTGTGGAATAAGTTTGAAGCGGATATGTTATTTTTGAAAAATAGGACTTTCATATGGGATGTGGATACAAAACACAACTGCCAGCTTGATATTTAACTGGTGAATAAAATTGAAAAAAATAATTTGGGAGTTTGACAGATTCAAAAAGTGCATAAAGAAATTTGAAATTAATCGTACTATTTGGAGGTATATAAAAAGATTAATTTTAGAAATATGGGTTTTCCAAAACTTATGGAACAACCACCATACCTTTTACTTTTATTTTTTTAAAAAGTTAACCACCTCAAAGAGCTGCAGGCCATATTTTAGGCGCTCCAAACCTGTTAAACTAGAGTATACTTACAAGAGATTTGTTTCGTAGTAGAGAAGTAATATAAGGTTTGCCCTTGAAGTGTTCCATATCTTAAGAAATCCACCCCCTGTTTCGAGCTTAGACTGGCCAGACTTCAATTGCCAAATTGTACTAAGTATGTGTACATACTTATGAAAAAAGATTCCCAAAACTAATTTTTATACTAGTGATTTTTGCTACAATAGACCTAAAAAAAAGTGTTTTGGTCCATGTGAAGATGTTCATATCTTCCAAATGTCGTATCCATGTATCCATTAGAGTTCCTAGTGGATAAGGTGGTACATAGCTGCTACAAAAATGCTAAGAATGTGGTGAAATATGTTGGAAAATGTTGCTACAAACTAAAATGTTGCTACAAACAGAAGTGTTGCACTCAGAGAGTTCTTGAACTCCGGTACTGTGAAGCTTCGCCGTCGGTCCAAATTCACCTACAAAAATAGAGATACATCAGGAATTTATCAGGAATTTGTAATTTATCTAAACATACAAGTCCCCTGATTTGAGAAGTTAAATTAATCCAGTCTAAAGGGCAATCAGGTATGTCAAGTTTAGAGATAGCGTCAGCCACCTGATTTCCTTCTCTCTATGTATGAGTGAGTAGATTAGATCTGGTATGGAAATGAGTATCATGAGCTAGACTGTAAAAATTTCAATGGGCCAAATATGGATTTGAAACCATTATTACTGCATTCATACAGTTGGATTCTACTATGAATGTAGCAGAGAATGATTGTGCAAATAGAACTCCCCTATGGATAGCAATTATCTCAGACTGAAGGGCTGAAGTTGCTTTAGCTTTTTCATATCTAGCAGAGATAAAATCTCCTATTTCATCCTTAATAATCATACCTATGCTAGCATATTCAGAAGTAGATGACCATGAGGCATCAAGATTAAATTTTAAAACCCCTTGTGCACGACTTTCATATTTTTGGTTTTGGGGGAGGGGATCTAAAGTTAGGAACAATTTCAGTTAGTTCCAGGAATTGATCCTAACACTCCTTTTCTGAAATGGTCTTACTGAGTAAGTTAGAAAGATGTGTTCCTTAATTTCAGAAACTGTGTGTGATGTGCTACAAGTAATTGAATCATAAATGTTTCTATTCCTCGTCTTCCATAGAAACTAGCAGACAAAACTAGGCATAATGTGAACCAGATTTGTACGCAAGGTGAAAGGCTTTTGAAATTATAATATGAGAATAATATATCCCATAATGTATCAAATTTCATCAGTGGTATATTAGTTATGGTAAGAATCTGATCCCATACACTTAGAGCAAAAGGACCTGAGTTAAAAGCATGCTCAATTTTATCTTCATTGTTACAATTGATGCATTTGGATGGTAAATTCAAACCCAAAAATACCAAAACATCATCAAAAGTAAAAAATGTATTCATTAATTTCCACATGAAAATGGAGATTTTCTTTTGAATTCTCTTATTCCAGATTTTTATCAAAGTTGATGGATTACCTGGGGTTTTGTTAACCACTTGATATGCTGAAGAAAAGTTGAAGTTACCTTTATGTTCCGGTTTCCAGATGATCCAATCTATCCTCATTTCATTAATCTGAGCATCCTGCAAAAAGGGATAATGTTAGGATTAATTACAGGAGCTATTAGGGGTAAGAAATTATGTTTTTTTCCTTTTAAACTCAGCCACTGTAGTGTTCATAGCGATTATTAATATATTAGGATTCAATATATCAATCAATGGCCCATGATCTGTTCAATTAGAATACCAAAAAGGACATTTTCCTTGGCCATGAATCACCCTAGAATATGATTCTGCCAAGTCATTGACCGAGCATATTCTTTTATAATTTTGTGAAGTCCTGTTCGAAGTTGCTAACGACCAAATAAATTGTCCCCATAAAGACATACCAATCTGAAACTTCCACCAAAATTTCAATGCACAAGTTTGAATAATACTCCAAATATATCTAAGACCTGGCGAGTTATTATTTACCGATTTGCATAATTTTGTATATTTCTTCCAATGTCTTTTCCTCTTTACTTGTGTTTCTCCTTAAAAGAAATTGGCCATTTTCTTTTCCATCAATCTAATCATGTGCTTTGTGGGTTTAACTACTGACCATATATGTTGGAAACAAGGAATAATACATGTTTGAATCAAGGTCAGTTTACCTCCACTACTCAGCATTTTATTTTTCCAATTTCTGGTCTCGCTCTCAATAGTTTCAATCACAAGTTGAAAATGGCAATTATATACTCTACCTGATATAATTGGGCATCCTAGGTAAGTAAATGGAAATGATCCTTGTTTCATTTTCAAAATGTTTTTCGCTTCCCTAACCTCGTGTCTGGTGGCATTTTTACTTATATAAAAAAAATCTGATTTGTTAAAGTTAATTTTTGGCCACTTGTTTCTTCAAACTTTAAGAGAAATACTTTCAATCTTATGAAGCTATTGTGTGTAGCTTTTATAAAAATAATGGTGTCATCAGCATAGCTAAGGTGTGAAATATTATTTTTTAAAAAATTAAACCACCAATGGTGGGGGAAATATATTGGCTTCCCAGACCAGCAAAATCAGTAACCCCAGGTTTACATTCGTCTGTACAATCCTAGTAATTTTGAGCGTTTGAAATAGGATTAGCATTTTATGGCAACTAGTAGTAGTCAAGTTTTTTTATTTTGGTAAATAAAAGCTAGACTTCTAGTAAATGACTATGAGAATATGTTAAAAAGAAAGGAGGATAAGGGGTCACCTTTTTACCCACAAGAAGATTTGAAAAATCCCACAGTTTTTCCATTTATAAGAATGGAAAAAATGCCTGTGATATATTTTTAATAATTACCTGCACAAAACTTTCATTTATACCAAATTTAAGTAGAATGCTATTTAGGAATGATCTACTTACTCTATCAAATGCCTTTTTTAGATCTAATTTAATTATGCAGCTGGGGTATTATGTT
>JAULKM010153105.1:0-17079 GCA_032355605.1 Rubia tinctorum
ACCCTTGAAAACCTGGACACCTAAGTAACTGAAAGGCAAAAATCCTTGTGTCATGTGTGTGACATCTCTAATTCTATATATAGTCTTTTCATTAAAATCCCGCCTCAAACTACCGGAAAAAGTTATATTTGCACATACACTAACTATCTAGGATTATATTTGCACTTTCAATTATCACATGAATATATGTTCACTTTTATGAATTATGTAGGGATATATATGCACTTCACTCAATCTTTTATTGAGCGCACCACGGTAGTTATTAACCGTATGCATGGCCAACAAAAGATCACTACATTCTGAAGCTTTTTATTTTGAGATAATCACATCCCTGCACTCATATTAATTTTGAAGTACAACATTACAAGCATAACCTGTGCTTTTATTCCTTGAGAAGCACAGATGAGTACAAATACTTTTAATCCTGAAATTTGGTTTAACCTAAATTTAGCAATTATGACGACTATGTTCCAACATAAATTATCTAACCAAGTATGTAACGATATGTAAAGCACGGACATAAGACTTGGTCACGAAGTTCCGTGAAAACCACCTACATCTGCTGGGCCTGGTCCACTTCAGAATAAATCCATTAATCAGATAAAGATAGTACAATGCACACCATACAACTATACTTATCTATTCTAATTACAATGAGTGCATTTTGTAAGCTCCCCTTGCTATCAATCTGCCTTAGTCAGACTCCATCTGACCTTGATACTCGTCGATGCTGGATCTTCTCCTCCCGAGGAATTAAAGCTTTTGATTCTGAACGTAAATTAACAGTATATTGATCATGTTGAAACACTAGTAAAGCTCTCAGCTACTCTCAATATTTGAAATGTGAGTGTATATTTTCTTCTCTTTTTAAAACCGTAAGTAGCTCAGCTAGAATGTTCACAATATATAAGAACTGATCGCATGTTTCAAGTAACTAGTGCGAATGGAATTCTATCTCAACAAAATATTCTGATAACAATCAAATCTTTTGGAGATAGGAATTCCATATCTAATCCCTTGAAGTAAGGAACCATAATATTTCATCCATATCTTAACCATATATGAAATTCCCATATCAATTCCAATTCCATAATTCCATAAATATAGGAATTGATATATCTTGCAACCAAAACCAATTTGGATGAAATATAAGCTTCTTGGATTTCACATAGACCTTCCTTTTCTTGAAAACCATTCCATAATTGATGTTACAACACAACATTCCATATTTACATAATTTTCACAAATTGCCAACTTAATAATTCTGGACTTTACAATCTCCCGATTTGGCATTTTGTGGACCCGTAAATCTTTTTGGATTTTCACAACGTCAATTATGTAAATAAATAAACGATCAATATGGATGTCAGAACATGAGCTTAAGCACATTTAGCTGCCCCTGAATTCCACAGCTTCAAATAATAGTCATCAACAACATCCATGTTGGAACATTAACAAGACAGTTAAAAAGCAACAAAGTTTCAAAAAAAATCACCCCATGTTGGAACATCAGTCCAACTAACTGTCAAAAATCCGAGAATAGAAACACATTCAGCCAAGCTAATCAAATATTTAGCCAAGAATTCCAAATAGCCCATAGCTTCTAGCTGGGCCCACAATGATATCATAAAATCCAGAAATCTAAAAATCCAAAATCAAGAAATCCAAAATACTCCCCATTTTGGCCATAAAACATGCCAAATTTATAAAAATTCAAGAAAAAGATTTAAATGTCAATCATCAGACTCAATCAGCTGCATTGGTCTGGGCTTCACTATCAGCATCCAACTTCTTCAATTCTTCTTCAAAAGTAGCTAACTGGACCTTCAAAGCTGCAATTTTTGCTTAACCTCCACCTTCTTGGCCTATTTGTCTTTCTGAACTGCTTCACCACAGGAACTACCAGCTTCTAAGATCTTCCAAGGCAGATCATTAATCTTTCTTGTAGAAAAAGTCTTGGAGTTTGCCTTCTTAAGGTTGGGATGGACATACACATCATCCACCTTCACTACAACCTTTCCTGGTCTTACCAATCCTGCAATGACAAAAAGATGTGGGAGAGAATTTTTCTTTCTGGAAGACGCAGCCTGAAACACAATGTTCTCCTGGATAATTTTACCTAGGTTTACTGGAATCTTCTTGCCAATACAATACAGAAGCTTGACCATATCTCATCTCTCTAGTCATGGCAAAGGTGTTTGTAGAAGGTAACCAACAATATATATCTATTTGAGTGAGATAGAAATACCTGCAGGTACAATTTGACATGGCAGCATTTCCTTGTACAGGACGTTTGGAAACTATCCCTCGGGAGATCTCATGCAGAATCTCATCATTTTTCAGCTCCAGGTCTTCTACATACGGTCTAGTAAACTCAGGAGTGGTCAGACCAAGAATGTCATTGATCTTTTCAGCAGAGAAACTTATCACTTTACCACGGATATATGTCAACCCATACCAGTCATACTCAATATCCAAGTTTTCTTCCATGATATTGGCATAAAACTCTAAGGCAAGCTCCCTATTGTAGCCCTTGTAGACTGTAGCAGCAGTGGAATATCCCAAGTACTCTAGGAAGGCTGTAAAGCCACTAGCCTTATAAGTCTCCAAGTCCAATGACCTTTCTGAGATGATATTTCTCAAACTGATCACATCCCAGCTCTCCTGACAGACCTCATTGACAAAATCATCATTCAAAGCATCTCGTGCTGACCTCTGTCCTTCTTCCTTCTTCACTCTTTTCTTTTTCTTTTCAGGCTGACTCGAACCTTCTGCAGCCTCAACCACTTTCCTCTTAGATCTTCTTGTTTGAACAAAGTCTTACAACACTTCATCACTGGAGTAAGAGAGTTTTTCTTCTTAAATATGTTCCTGTGTTGGAACACCCCCTACCTCAATCACATAAACTTCCTCATTTTCCTGATGGCCTGCTGTTAGAACATCATCAAGGCCAGTTTCAGTTGCTTCAATCTCCTCTTCCTCTTCAACATTTTGATTTGATGTTGAAACATTATCACCATCAACCTCATCAGCAATAGTCTCTTCTCCTATTGTCTCCATCTCACGAGTGAGGACATGAGTCTCACGATCATTAACAGGTCCTCCACCAGGTCATAATCTTCTTCAGTAACAAAATTTGCTTGTTGATTATCAGTAGGTTCAAGGACTTCTTCATCAATTTCTATATTTACCACATCCCCCCCTGCATCCTCAGATTGTGTTGGAACATTACCAGCATCCCTGACTTCCAAATCCTCTTCATCAGAATCAATATCAATGACCACAGGGGGTTTATTCCTAAGTCTCTCCAAATTCTCAGCAATATTTGGATTATAAACTTGCAAGGCTTTGTAACTAGCAGAGCTTAACACACTTAAATCCTCAGGCCACTCATTTACTCTCCTCAATCTGTGCCGTCTAAGTCTAGAGGCTATAGTAAAAACACATAACTTTCTTTCCTTCATGTTCTATACATGCTAACTCAGTTAACCTAGGGTTCTAGTCTTCCATATATTAAATATCTCCAATAATACCTTCAAGTAAATGACTTAAATCATACCCATTGATTATCCCGGACAGAGACTTAAAACCCCCAGAGCTACCCTCTTGTCATGCTTCATGTAATATTCAATACATTCATCAAAATATTTAAACCACCGACAGTTGAAAATGGAGGATTTTTCCCTGAAAAATTCAGGTTCCGAAATTGGAGCATCATCTGGCTGACCTAAAGACATCACCTCTACCAATGGCTCTTGAGTTCCTTCCAAGAGTTCCAACATTGTGCTCTCCGTAATGTGCATCTTCTTGACAGGCTCTCCAAACAACATCTTGAACATGTTGCTCTTCTCCATACTGAGGCAAGTAGAGTTCTGAGAGCTCTGAGTTTCTGACACTTCTTCGTCGCAAGGATTTTACAAAAAAATCGAGCTCACTCTCAATAAAATGGCAAGAAAATAGGGATAAAAGTTGCGGGAGAAAGTTATAGTAGAAGAAAATGGAAAGTTAAAATTTTATTTTCCTTTCTAAAACCCAACGCCATACTTTTTCTTTTCCCAAAGACAATAATTACCCCTCTTAACTGCCAGTCGTCAATTCATCAAATCTTTCTCTTTCCTCAGATTTTTCATATTCCAACTTGCTCAATCTCCTTCATATTTTTGTTCTTTTGTTCTTTTTATTTTTTTTGTATTTTTCTGTACACAAAAAAAACTAAAGCTAGGTAAAAGCTTGTAAATAAGTACCTCATATATGACATACACCTAAGTGTTTCATGAGTAGTTCAAAGTTGGTAGAATCCAGTGGTTTTGTGAAAATATCGTCAAGTTGCTTCGACTTCCTCTCTTTCAACAAGATCTCGAATAAAATGGTGTCGTATGTCAATGTGCTTAGTTCGAGAATGCTGAAATAAATTTTTAGAGATATCAATGACACTTTTGTTGTCACATAGAATTTTCAGAGGCCCTTGATGAATACCATAATCTTTCAACATTTGTTTCATCCATAATAGTTGTGCACAACAACATCCAGCAGTAATATATTCATCTTCAGCAGATGATAAAGAAATATAATTTTGCTTCTTACAGTACCAAGAAACCGAATTCGTGCCAATAAAGAAACAACCACTTGTAGTGCTTTTACGATCATCTGCATTACCAGCCTAATCTGAATCACTATAGCCAATAAGAATTGAGTCTTGATTCTTTGAATACCAGATTCTGTATCAGAAGTCTCACTCACATAACGAATAATTCTTTTAACTGCAGTCAGATGTGATTCCTTCGGATTAGGCTGAAATCTTGTTCATACCCCAACAATGAAACATATGTCTGGTTGATTGGCTGTAAGATACAATAAACTCCCAATCATACTTTTGTACATTTTTTGATCAACTGTAACACCTTTTTCATCTTTCCCTAATTTTTCTGTGGTTTACATTGGAGTTCGAACTGGTTGAAAGTTGTTTAAGCTAAACCTTTTCGCCAAATTTATGGTATATTTACTACGATTGATGAACAGCCCATTCTTTTCTTGCTTCACTTGGAGTTCTAGAAAATAAGTGAGTTCACCCACCATGCTCATCTCAAATTCATCCTGCATTAAGGTGACAAAATCTTGTACTACAGACTATGAGGTAGAGCTAAAAACAATATCATCAACATAAATTTGACCAATCAAATTTTTTGATGATCTATCCAGCAAAAATAGAGTGCGATCTACTCCCCCTTGACGATAATCTTTCTTAATGAGAAAGTTTGTCAGTCGCTCATACCAAGCTCCGGGTGCCTGTTTCAAACCATATAGTGCCTTTTTGAGTCTATACACGTGATGTGGATAGTGGGGATCTTCAAATCCTTTGGGTTGCTCAACATAGACTTCTTCATTCACCACACCATTTAGGAAGGCACTTTTGACATCCATATGGTATAATGTAAAATCCAGAGTGCAGGAAATAGCAAGTAAAATCCAAATAGATTCTAACCTGGCAACCGTTGCAAAAGTTTCATCGAAATCCACTCCTTTCACTTGAGTATATCCTTGAGCTACCAGTTTTCTTTATTTTGAGTAATTTGGCCATCACCATCCGACTTGTTCTTGAAAATCCACTTGGTTCCAGGAACATTAACACCTTTTGGACAAGGGGTGAGATACCATACATCATTTCTTTCAAACTGGCCGAGTTCCTATTGCATGGAGGCAATCCAACACTCATTAAGTAGAGTTTATTTATAGTTATTGGGTTAAATGAATGAGAAAAAACATTGTAATCCTGCAAGTTCCCTATAGTTTACTAGTGGTAGAACACGTGTTCTCTTAGAGATGGGTTCAGGTACCTCCTTTGTTGGAACACGGGGTGGAGAGCTGGAGATAGGTGTTCCAACATTACCATCTTCTCGGTCGTCATGATTTTTGGTAAATTCTGGTGTTCCAACATCGACATACTGATCAGCCGAATTGTTTTGTGTTGGAACATGAATTGGGCCTAGTTTATCTTCTCCTTTTCTTGATACAGTTTTCTCATCAGAATCATCAACAATCACATTAATAGACTCCATAAGAGTTTTAGTGCGAAGATTGTAAACCATGTAGACACGGCTGTTCACAGAATATCCCAGAAAGATACCATCATCACTGCGACTGTCGAACTTTGCCAACTGTTCTCTATCCCTGAGAATATAACACTTGCTACCAAATACATGAAAGTGTGAGACATTAGGCTTCCTACCTTTACAGATTTCATATGATGTCTTACTTGTGAATGGACGAAGGTAAACCCTGTTCATTGTATAACATGCTGTGTTGACTGCCTCTGCCGCCATTTTTTATGAATACTTTTTCTGCCAACATTACTCGAGCCATCTCCTGTAGAGTTCTATTTTTTTCTCAACAATAATATTTTTCTGAGGTGTGATTGGTGATGAAAACTCATGTTGTATTCCAAGCTCATCACAAAAGTAACTGAACTAGGAATTTTCAAATTCCCTTCCATGATCACTGTGAACCCTAACAATTTTCCCTACAGGACTTCCCTTTTATGTGTGAAGTTTGACCACCAGGCTTCTAAACACATCAACTCTGTCAGATTTTTCTTTAAGAAATGCTACCCAAGTGTATTTGGAGAAATCAGCAACACATACGAAAATATACTCTTTGCCAGTCATACTAGGTGTGTTGATAGGACCCATCAAATCCATGTGTAATAATTCATGATTTCTCGAAGTTGTAATATACTAAACAGACAAATGAGCTGATCAAATTTGTTTACCTCGTTGGCATGGTCCACAAACAATTCCCTTTTTATGAGTGAGAGTAGGCATACCTTGAATGGATTTAACATTTGCAATATTCACCAATGTTTTATAGTTGATGTGTCCTAGCCTCTTGTGCCACATTGTTCCTTCATCTTCTTTACAACTTAGACACCTGACTTGTTGTTCCAACAGATAACAGTTGTCTGAAGATCAAATTCCTGAGAGTACTTTGTCTTCACCATGTTTGACAATGAATCTGTCTTTATGAAACTCCACAATCATATTGTTATCGCACAGTTGACTGATGCTCAGCGGATTTGCCTTCAAATCTTCAACAAGTAACATACTTGTGAAGGTTGGGAATCCTCTAATATTCAGTTCTCCTTTGCCAACCACTCAACTTTTCTTTCCATCACCAAATGTAACAAATCCATCGTGATAAGGCTTGATCTTTGTCAGAAACTCCTTTCTTCCAGTCATGTGTCGAGAGCATCCACTATCAAAGTACCACGAGTCTCTAGAGTGTGTAATAATATATGTGTGAGCAACAAGACAACCATTTGTGCGCTTATGAATCCATACCTTTCTGACCAATTTTGATCGTTGAACATTATCCATGTTGGAACATGCAGATAATCGCCGTCCATTCATAATGTCTCTGAGTAGTATAAGGCATTGTTCCTATAAGTGGCCTTGATACGAGCAGTAGTTGCACAACACAAGTTTTCTTCGTTGAGTCTACATCACATTCTTCTTTATGACCTGTACCCCTGTCTTGAAGTCTATGGTATTACTCTCAGCTCTGTCATAGCCGATTCCCTGTCTGTCTCGGAAGTTCTTTCCCATAGTCAGAATATCATCCAGTTTTGCCTTGCCGGTGTTCAACTTAAGGATTGCAGCTTCAGCCATCTCAGCCCTCTGAGTAGTTAGCCTCATATTTTGTTTCAGCTGTTCAACTTAATCTTCTAGCTTATCAACTAGATCTATCAGTTCTAACTTTCTATATGCAAGTTGTCTTTTCTTTGCTTTTAGAATTTTATTGGTCTCAACAACTTCAGCCACAACTCATACATGTTTTCATAAGTAGTATAGATGTCTTCACCACTCATTTCTTTTCCTCATCTTCACTTGATGAATTACCACTTCACTTTTTTTTGTTGGAACATACAGTAACATCGGTCATCACTGTGTTGGAACATGACCCAGTTTCAGTCATGTCAGGAATCTTTGCTCAGAATGCCAAATAATTACTGGTGAATTCCTCTTCTTCTTTCACTTCTTCATCATCACTCCATGAGGTAACATATGACCTGCCTTGCTTCTTTCGTGTATTAGCACATTCTGCCTAGATGTGTCTATATCCTTCACATTATCTGCATTGAATTCTTCCAGACTGCTTTTCTTCACCATCTGGATATCTTGGGCATTGTTGATTTGATCGTTCAAACTGTGGTCCTCTATTGTTTCCAAAATCTTGTGCACGAGGTCTATTTCCACCTCCACCAGTTTTCTCTTGAGATATTTTATTTACTGCTTTCTTCAGCATTCCCGAGAAGTTTTTTGTTATCAATGCAATTTCTTCAATGCTATCACCACTCTCATCATCGTGGTCAATCTTCGAAGAGGAAACTTTGAAGGCCAACTCCTTATGTGCTTTTTTTTTGTGGGTGGTTCGAGAGTTATCTCATAAGTCTGCAAGGATCCCATCAGTTCATCCAGTGTCATGGTCGACACATCTCTTACTTTTTCAATGGCGGAAACTTTCATTGAATTTAAGGCAGCAATCTTAAGGTTCTCTTCACCAGTTTTGCCTCCTGATAGGTTATACCGAGTTTGTATGCCATGTTTGCTATATCTCTCAGGTTCCCATTGAATACTGCAATAGTCTCATCCTCCACCATCTTCAATTCTTCAAATTTAGTGGCCAACATTTGAAGCTTAGATTCCCGTACTCGCCTTGTTCCTTCATGGATTGTTTGCAGAATGTCCTAAGCCTTCTTCGCCTGATAGCAGGTAGAAATGAGTTTGAACTGACTTTCATCTACTACAGTGAAAATAGCATTCAAGGCTTTTGAGTTTTCCATTGACGCCTTAAGTTCATCCGAACTCCAAGTTGATTTGTCCTTGAGTTTTTGCTTCTTAGTACTCGATTCTCCTTCCTTTTCTTTTGAACTGGTTTCAACATCTTCAGTTGGATGATTCGGTTCTGTTTCCACAAATTGCCATGTCAGTTCATCTAGTGAATTGATAAACATTCTCATGTGAGCCTTCCAATAGTAGTAGTTTGTTCTTTCCAATACTGGTAGCCGAGATATTGAAGCTCATTCTTTGGTCGCCATGGTAAAACCGGATCACACTTTCCTTGACAGAACCAAGGTAAAAGTAAGTGACATCGCTCTGATACCAATTGAAATTTGGTTTTACCTAAATTTAGCAATTATGAAGACTATGTTCCAACATAAATTATCTAACCAAGTATGTAATGAAATGTAAAGCTCGAACACAAGACTTGGTTACGCAGTTCGGTGAAAACCACCTGCATCTGCGGGGCTTGGCCTAGTTCAGAATAAATCCACTAATCAGAACAAGATGGTACCATGCATATCATACAACCATACTTATCTTTTCTAATTACAATGAGTGCTTTTCGCAAGCTCGCATTGCTACCGATCCGCCTTAGTCAGACTCCCTATGACCTTAATATTTGTCAACGCTGGATCTCCTCCTCCCGAGAAATTAAAGCTTTCGATTTTGAACTTAGATCAACAGTGTCTTGATAATGTTGGAACACAAGTAAAGCTCTCGGCTACTCTTGATATCTGAAATCTGAATGCATATTTTCTATTATTTTTAAAATCGTAAGTAGCTCAGCCAGACTGTTCACAATATATAAGGACTGATCGCACATTTCAAATAACTTGTGCGAATGGAATTCTATCTCCACAGAATATTCTGATAACAATCAAATCCCTTGGAGATAGGAATTTCATATGTAATCCCTTGAAGTAAAGAACTAGAATATTTCATCCATATCTTAACCATATCTGAAATTCCCATAACAATTCCAATTCCATAAATATAGGAATTGATATATCTTGCAACCAAAACCAATTTGGATGAAATATATGTTTCTCGGATTTCACATCGACCTTCCTTTTCTCGCAAACCATTCTATAATTGATGTTACAACACAACATTCCATATTTACATAATTTTCACAAATTATTCTAGCCAAGACCCAAATTAATGCAGTTGAGATACTTTAAGGCCTTTTGCCAAATCATTGTCATTTTCATGTAGCATCATTGTCCAGGCCATTTAGGTACTGTAGTTTGTTTTCATCAAAAATGGGTTTCAGGTTTAGCACTCTTCATTAATAAGTATCCATATCACTAATTCAACTCAAAAGAAACATAAACGCCTAACAGAAATCATCACTAAGCATATCTCTCTGCAAGTCTACTCCTCAGAGTAGGGGCGGAACCAGGGGGTGTTGGCGCCACCCCTAAGATCCGACGGCTCAAAATTTAGGTATAAGGGCCACCGGAATCCATGGATTCCGTCCCCCATTTGAGAATTTGTAGGTATAAGAAGACGATATCTGATTTTCATTTTTCGTAACTTATCAAAATGACGTCGTTTTGATAAGTGAAACGACGCCGTTTCAATTGAGCGAAGAAAAAAAAAGAACCCAATTGGCCCAAGCCCAATCAGCAACCCTAAAAACATTAAACCTCAAAGTCCGAAACAATTGAAGTGGCAGAACATCTTTGCCTTTGCTCCCTTCTTTACTTCGCAATTCACAGCAGCTCTGCCGACCGACTCCGCCGCGGTGCAGCGCTGCTTTGCTGTTCATCCGTCGTAGCCCCCCCCTCCCCCTCGTGCAAATTTTTTTTACTCTCCTTCACAACCACCCCTTTCCTGAGCTCCTGGTTCCGCCTCTGATCCAATACCTTTGAATATCTTCATCATGATCATACTTGATGAAGATGTGATTCCGGTCGAGTGCAGTGATCGTTGCTTTGCCTTTGAACCCATTTTTTAAACTGCAACCTGACGTAATCTAGGGCTGGTCAGCCCCTTAAAAATTTCACGATCACATGTTTGTTGTAAGGTTCAGCTAGCTTGTCCACCTATTCATCTTCATAAAGAACTGCTATTTCCCCCTTTAAACTTTGTAATTGGTTCCAGGTTAAAGTTGGGCTCGGTTTGGGTGAAATTTGGTTTATTACTTCTGAGTATGTCGCTGTATGAGGATGTATTGGGCTTCAATTGTGTGATCTTTTGGCTATTATGGGTTGTGGTTGTAGGGTTAAGAGCAGGTTGGCCACCGTATGACTAATTACCGTTGTTGTAAAATGAAGTCGTTGTAGCCGCGTTGCAAAATTATGGCCTTGGGAATGATTTTTTTTGGAAAAGTAGTTTTAGTGATGGATCAGAGCCAGTGGCGGATCTATGTAGAGGCATGGGGTAACCATGGTTATCCCATGTTTTAAAAAAATAGGGGGTATTAGTATTTGGTTACCCCATTGAAAATTTTCTGGATTCGCCCCTGATCAGAGCATTGTAGAGAGAGAAGTACAAATCACCTTTACTCACTATATCCCAAAGCATTTTTCACATCTGAATACATGATGTTGAATTAAAACAGAGAAAATGAATACTCCCATAATTTGGGTTTCGTTTGGGCAAACTAGACTTTCTGCAGTGGACCAGAATCAAGAAATAATTAGAAAATACGTCTGCAAAAATCTAAACTAATTCTAGACTAAAAGTGCCTAAATAAATGTCTAATCTAATGCATCTTATATACAAAAGAGGCTCAGCCCAAAATATCATCCAATTCTAATTCTAATTCAAAATCAAATTTTAAGTTTTTCCTTATCTATATACAAGATAAGAATCTTGTTCCAATACAATCCATACAAAATCTCCATGGAAAATCTTATCCATATTTGATACAAATTTAATTTTATCTGCTCCAAATCAGATTTTATTTTGATTTCCATGCTCTCCACAGCTACACATTTCTGCGCATAATTGACAATCTTCTTTCTGCCATATTTGCAAAATTCTACTCAAATTCCCATTAATTCCTTTTGAGCACCCAAACTTGTAATCTGTGACAAATCAAATACCTAAAGTGAAAATTAGTCCAATAAAATCACAATAAACCCCAAAAATAAATAACATATTTTATATGCAACACTATACAAGAGAAATCCATTTCAACGTCATTAAAATAATGGAATTTTGCCGATATTATTTTTAAGACTCAAATCTGATTCATAGATTCTAGTTCGTTAGTGCATTTTCAATGTCACATTTCCCTTCACTCCCTCTCATTCCATTGTCGTCAACTTTTAATTAGTATAAGGAAAATATACAAATATAACCCTATATACTGGAAAAAGTGCAGCTATAATATTGAGATAATTTATAGTGCAAAAAGAACCCTAACTACTTTACATATGTGCAAATATAACACTAAAGACTATTTTTAATCATTGACTCATCATTTCCAGTCATTGACCAACTGGAAATTACCAAAATTCCTGTTCAACCTAAAGCAAAAAAAACCAAAAGATAAAACTGTCCTTCTCCCACCACCCACAGCCGATGAACACCACCACTAGACCACCCCTCCGCTGCTCCGCAGCCACCGGTTCTCCACCACCTTCCAGTCCACCACCACCACAACCTTCCAGCCCACCACCACCATATTCCAGCCAGCCTCACCACCACCTTCCACGCCACCCCCTTCAGCCCGCTACCCTCGTCGACCAAGACCACCACCTCCGGCTACCCACCTCTCGCCGTCAACCACTATTCTACCACCTCCTGACCACTACCCCTACAGCGGATTTGATTCCTACAAACCACCACCTCCAGCCCTAGCCTCTCGCCGCCTCCTCCTCCTCTGCCCTAGCCTCCCACCGCTGCCTCCTCCTCCCTAGCCTCCGGTCGCCTCCTCTTCCCTAGCCTCCGGTCGCCTCCTCTTCCCTAGTCCTTAGTCGTCTCCTCCTCTACCTTAGACCCACCTCCTACTCTACCCTAGCCCCCTCCTTCTATGCCCTAGCCTCCCCCCGTCTCCTCCTCTGCCATAGCCTTCGGCTGTCTTCTCCTGTTCTTTAACTTCACACCGCCAGTCTTAAGCTATCGCCGCCGGTCACCCAATCTGTCACCAGGGATCTTCTTCTCTAAATAATAGAAGAATAACGTGAAATTTTGATCGCCGGTCCTGATTCCTGAAAGTAATAACTTGAAATTTTTTATTTTAATTTTTTTTACAGAGAGGTAAATTGGTCTCTTCATCATAATCAGGCCTTAAAATACCGAAAAAGGGTTATATTTGCACATAAACTATTTATCTAGGGTTATATTTGCACTTTCAATTATCACATGGTTATATGTGCACTTTTGTGAATAATGTAGGATTATATATGCACTTCGCTCTTAATATAACCACCATCTCACATCAACTTCAGTTCACCTTCTATATCCACTCACTCTACTTTCACAATTATGAAACCAACTTCACTCTACTACTCCACATTCTCGTGATCCGCCTCTTGAAACCTTCATGATTCGACCACAACCTCCATGAACTGCTAGTACGAATCGCCGTCAGTCGAGCTCAAACCCACAAACTCGCAGAATCTCAGAACTTGAAATCGATGCTTGAATAACTATCGATGCTTGAATAACTATGACTGCTAGTGTAACTTGGAATCTTCGCGTAGATCTCCACTCGGAACCGTCGCTAGAACCCATCGTTAAGATCTTCTCGAAAAACATAGCTTGGATTGTGCGTAGTCTTCGGTAAGGCTGGGTAGAGTGGGTAGCGGGTTTGGGGAGGGGGAGATTGGGATGGGGAGCCATGGGAGGTGTTTGTGCGGCAGGCCGCCGACGGGTTCCTTGGAGATTAGGATTTTGGTGGAGAAGAAGTGAGGCCTCATGGGGTAGAGACAGAAGTTGAAAATCCACATATAATTTGAAATCAAAGCTTGACATTAAACCTTTATTTAATATATAGAATCAAAATAATGTGAGAAATAAAAATAATTAAGAATAACATACCAATATAACCCTATACAGTTGTGAAAGTGCCAAAATAACCCTCAAATGTTTGAAAGTAAAAAAACAAACCTAAGTATTTATTAAAAGTTCCATTATAACCCGCATGAACTATTTTTGCCGTTGACCTTGATAAGGTCGACGTTGACCGGAGTTAAAAAGACAAAAAGGCCCTCGGGTAAAACCTGAAAATTTTAGGACAATTTTGCATAAGCACTATGGGCACTAGCATCGAGCTACCACCATGTCACCATCGGGCCACCAAATTCATCAACAATTTCACCCGCTCTCAAACCCACCACTAAACCCGCTCCCAAACCCAATTTCACCAAACCTGATTTCACCTGATCCCATACCCGATCCTGATCCCAAACTTCAAATCCATCCGCCTCGAGCTACCTATTAATGAAACAACCGCTAGATTACCGTTGCGCTACTGCCACCAAATTCATCAAAAAAGCCCCACCACCCCAAACCTGCGGGGCCACCAAATCCACCAAATTCAGCCGATCACAACCCAGCTCCTCCACCATCTTTCCATCCCTAACCTCGCCTCCGCCACCATAGCCCATAATTCTCACATCCCAACCACCACCACAACCCACCAGTCTCCGAGCTGCCCATCACCACAAACCACCACGAACCTCCCTGAGCCACCCCATCACCACGAATCGTCAATCCCATCATCTGGATCCAGATTTTCCGGAGCGCCATTCGTCCCAAACTCTAAATTTTCACCAAACCCTATCACCACGCCACCAGAATGCTACTTATGGTCGCAAACATGAGATGCTGACAATGGAGAATGTGAGGTGAAGGTCACCGCGAACAAGGGATTCCAGCGTGAATCGAAGATCGCAAACGCTCCTCCTCCTTAGCATGAATCGAGAGTGAAGGGGAGATGTGATGGAAGAGGTAAGGTGAGGCAAGGAGAAGAAGAGATAAAGAAGGGAAAATTAGTGTTTAGGAGAATTAGAGGGCATAATAGTTATTTCATTTTTTGAAATTTTTTTCTTTTTTCCCAGAGGGGTAAAGAAGTCATTTAATACAATTCCAGCTAAAAATGTGTCAATGTGACTCTTTCATTTATATTGGCACACTTTCGAATCACATAGGGTTATATTGGCATTTGTGCCATACATGTAGGGTTATATTTACACTTTTATCGAAAATCAAACTATTTATGTAGAACGCTGAATATATAGAAGTAAGCTTTAAAGAGAGATTTGATTCATTTTAGTATGGTTAGATTTTAGAGAATGTTTTTATTACGGTTTAAACAATCAGGTATCATTCAACAAATTAGAAAATCAGATATATTTGAAACAATTCCACCATAAGATATCGACCTTTCCTATATAAATTTTAACTCAAAAAGGTTCGAATGTCAAAACTATTAAACCCACATAACTGAATCTGAAAATAGAGGAAAAACAATCGAAATCTTAGAAACACTACAAGAAAAAACGGCTTAATTTAGTGATGAAATACTTCGTCTCTGAAATGTCGAATTTTGTCATTGAAGTTTTTAGGGATGAAAAATGAATCGTCAAAGAGTAATAGGTAAAGGATCATATTTTAAGTGTTAATTCATGGTTTTCTATATTGAACCTATAAAAGGAGACATTTGAGACTTGGTTGATGAAGGACTAAAATGCAAATAGAATTAAGTTTCTTAATTACCTTTTATTCTAAGGGTCTGTTTTGTAAAATTTGAATTCTTCATCCAGAAAGTTGACTTGCTTTTGGCATTTCTTTTTTGGCCACCTCTGCTTCCTGAAATTATGGGATTTGTCAGGCTCTGTCACTGACAAAAATCCTCAGACGATTTGACCCTTCAATCATTCACTCCCTGCTCCTCTGATGTATCTGAATTGAGGTTATTTTCTTCCTGGCTCGCTACTTCTTCTTCTTGTGATTTTCATGCTTTTCGTTCAATTTCGAATATTGTTTACGCCGATTCGATCAGGGAATCTAAATTTGATATGGCATTGAACCCCTCAGCTCTAGCTTCAGTCGTTCGTCGCCGATTGCCTATAGTTGGCGCCCTCTGTGTTCTTAGCTTCGGCATTTACACTCTCCGCTCATCTTTCTCCCTTGTCCCAATCAAGGGCTCTGCTCAATCTTTCCCGGGGTAATCAATTCCTTACTTTTATGCCGATTTGTTCCCTAAAGTTCGTGTCTTGATCGTTTAAATTCATGTTCTTTTTGGGTGCTTTGATTTTGTTTCAGGCCAAAAGTTGGTAGTAGAAGTGTTCATTGTACCATCATAAGGATGGATTCGAGTAACAAGATCGTTCCAAGCATTGTTGTGTATGTCACTGTTCCAAATAAAGATGCAGGTTTGTTCTTTCAGATTTTTTATTCATGAGTTTATACGATTTTTCATGGTTTTTGTTGTGAGATACTGCTGATCAAATGGTAATAAGGGAGAATTATGTGGTAATTTATGTTAGAAAAGCTAGTACTCTTAGATGGTTTTAAGTAAAAACGAAGCGTTGGCGCATTGATATGAGTAATGAAACAGCATATTAGGATTCTTTTCGATTATGGATATAGAAATTAGTTTTGAAAAGGACTTTTATGGAGGTGGCATTAGAAGAATAAATGTTTGGACTGCAAAGGCTAGAAGATTGATCAGACGGGATTATTTTTTCGATTCATGGAGTAGGTCTTGTCTGTCCTTTGATCTCATCTGTGGGGTACTTCCTTTACAATATTGAGATGAGATAAACTTGGGTTGTATTCTCAAGTCCTTCAGCATACCTGGACATTAGTTACTCGATTACTGAATTTATGAATGCACATTCCTATCACCTTAGAGATTATAATCTTATTTGATGGCTATGAATTCCGCACATGTGTTATGCCCGGTTTTTGCATAGATAGTTGCCATGTTGAACACTAGCATACAATTTTGAGTATCTATGGAATTCTGACAATCCATTGTTCTTGTCCATCGGTTTCTATTTTAGTGGGCTTCCTTCACAGCTGATCAATAAGTTATGGTAATTTGGTATCATGTGCCTATTGATACAGGTAAGAAACTGGCTGAAAGCATAGTAAAGGCGAGGCTTGCAGCATGCGTAAACCGGGTGCCTGGCAAGTTCCGCCCTTTGCCTTTGTTTCTTAAGATTTATTTTTCTTTACCTATTATAACATGACCAGTCTCACTTTTAGAAATCTACGAGTGATTTTAGAGATTAAGTTCTTCATTTTTCAGCGATTGCTGGACTATATTTCACTCTTA
>JAULKM010153115.1:4192-17079 GCA_032355605.1 Rubia tinctorum
CGGTGGTTTGCGCCCCCCCCCATCTTAGTTCAATGTCGTTGCACACCTCCCGGTTTTCCTCTTGTGCTATATTTTATTTGTGTAACTAGTCATCCCTCGGATTGTTGTTTGTAGTTGTGGCAATCCTTAGGTGATGCTTGGTCTCTGGGTTGTTGTTTGCTATTGTTGCTAGAGTCTGTTCAATCAGCCAGTTCATCTGCTCCATAGTTGCTCTGTTCCTTGCACACAATATTTCCCAGATGATTATGCAAGCGAGCTCCTTGTCCTCCTTGTGTGGGACTATTTTGAACCATAGTTGAAGCCACTGTTTTAGGGGTACGGTTGGTGTTGTGCTGAAATCCAGACCTTGCAGCGCCAAACCCTTCTTGCATAGTCACAATTGAAAATCATGTGTTCACACAGATTCTTCGTGTAGTGAGCATAATTGGCACATTGTTGATACGCTAATTCCTCTCTTCCGCAAATTGGGAGTAGTAGGGCATCCCCCTTGCATGATTCTCCATATTAGACTCTACACTTTGGAGTCTTGCTCTTAGGCTCCGTTCATTCAAGATGATTTCTATATAATTGAACTGAAATAAAATAAACATAGTGAAAATAACAATAATATATTAAGAAAAAAAGTACTTTCATAATAACCCCAACTATTTGATAAGTGAAAATAGGATCTAAATTTTCAAAAGTTCTAATATAATCATGTTCTCGTCTAAAAGTTTAATCAACAGTGTTGACATCGGTTTGAGAAGAAAAGACCAAATTACCCTACAAATTATTTTTAAAAAATAAATATTCATAAACTGGGAAATGACATCCCTCATCTCGAACCCTATGTATGCCTGCCTTCCTTCCTGGTTTATCTTTCATCCCAATTCCGAAATTCCAAATTCAATCTTTCCTACCTCCACATCTGCACCTCCGCCACCAGCACGAACCGACATGTAGCACTCATCAACCTCGATCGAACAGCCAAGCCAATGCATCGTCCAACAGCATGGGCAACCCCAACTCAGGAGCCGCTCGAGTCGCGCCTCTTCATCTTCGTCGAAGAGTCACTAGTTGAATTGAGCCTGTTGCAGCAAACTCCTCAGAGCCCCTGCACCGTGGCCTTCTCCGATCGACGGTCGCTAAATTTTTCCACAAGATTTCACTACTAGCTATCATCGGGTATTTTGATGATTGATGGGGAGGGTGTGAGTATGAACAGCTGTGAATTATTAGTTTAGTGCTTATATATTTTTTAAAATATTTTTCCTTGTCTTAATTCTTTGAAATTTGGAACATTTCATTCAAATTTGGGTCCTTTTAAAATCGGAATTGACTAAATCAAAATTACTTAATTACTTTTTGGCCAATCAAATTACTAAACCTTCTTTAAATTATAAATTCGTCTTTTCAAATATATTTCTTTTCTTTCCAATTTTTAATTTAAAAAAGAATGGTGAATTTATTATCATTAATGTTTTTTACATTTATAGAGTTCACCACTTACTCGATCAAAGAATATCATGCATATTTCTACATCAATTTTACATGATATTATTTCTTTGAGATGGTCTTTTGTGAGGCAAACTAAACTTTAAACAATAACATATATGCAATTCTAGCTATATTCTAGTTCAAGGGACATATCTCTTATAATTTTACAGAGACCTATTTCTAATAACTTTGCAGGGACCTATCACTAATATTTTTCCAAGTGTTTTTTTGTCCAATTTCCTTCAAACATTTTTCCGCCATCTGCAAAAAAAAATTAAAAAATTAAAAAAATTAAAATAATGTTAAAGTGCAAAAAAATTAATATAATAATCGAACTGAAAATTATAAACATCCACAAAAAATAGCAAAATATCAAGGAAAAATAAAAACATCAACTAAAAAATTGGAACAAAAAATATATTAAAACATCAAATAAAACATCAAAAAATATATTAAAATCAAATAAAAATCGATAGAAAATTGAAAAAACGTCGACTACAACTAACAAAACATCAACTAAAAATCACAAAAACATCAACAACTCTTTAATTATCAACTTTTTAATGGAAACTACTAAAAACAACTAATTTCAACCAAAAACTAAAAACATCAATTCCTACCTAAACTTCACCAATAAAATAAAAAATGTCAACATAACAAAAAAAAACACTACAAAAAATTAACCTATGTCACCTAAAACTACAAATATGAACTCATATCACATAAAACTCACCGAAAAAATGAAAAACATCAATATGAGAAAAAAAACAAAAAATATCAAACCATATAACGAAAAAAAGTACAAAAAATTGACTCATATCAACTAAAACTCATCCAGAAAATGAAAAAATCAACATGAGAAAAAAATATCAACAAAAAACTACGATACCTCAAAAGTATAAAATATTCACTCAAAAAATCATAAAACGTCAACAATTTATTTTTTAAAAAACTACAAATATCAACTCATATCACCAGAAAGTTACGAACATCAACTCTTAATACCTGAACCTCATTCGAAAAATGAAAAAACATCAGCATCAGAAAAATAACACTACAAACATCAACTCCTATTACCAAAACCTCAGCCGGAAAATGAAAAACATCAATATGGAAAAATAAGAAAAACTGCAAACATCAATCCATATGAACCAAAAAATGACAAAATATCAATTCATATCAATTAAACTTCACACGAATATTAAAAAAACATCAACATAAGAGAAAATTAAAGCTAGAAACATCAGCAAAAAGTTGCAATAACTCAAAAATAAAAATTCTTCAAAAAAAAGAACCTGGCCGTGGGATTTGAACCCAGGTCACTAACATCAAAGCATAGAGCAATAACCACTACAGAAAAGACTATTATTGAACATTTGGAGGTCATCGTCGTACCTCTCAAAGTTACTATTTTTAAGCTCTAAAGTGCTCTTAACTACAATTAAGTAGATAACGACAAGTCAGGGTCATCCACGGAGACAATGGATTAAACCTCAGCATATACATCAAGAACATAAAATCTTTGAGTGTATAAATCTGAAGTATTTAAAAAGTTCAAAGAATATATAAGTGAAGTTGAAAAACAACTTGGTAAAAGTATCAGGACACTTTGATCTGATCAAGGTGGTGAATACTTAAGTCAAGAATTTCAAGATTATCTTGAAGAACATGGAATTCTGTCATTATGGACTCCTCCATATACACCACGATTGAATGGAGTGTCCGAAAGAAGAAATCAAACCCTATTAGCTAGATATAGTTTGTTCAATGATTAGCCATGCCAGTCCCCCTAAATTTCTTTGAGGTTATGCCCTAAATACTGCATTATATCTGCTAAATAGATTTTCGTCAAAATTGGTTAACTCTGCCCCATATGAGATATGGCACAAGAAAAAATAAATTCTCAAACACCTAAAGGGTTGGGGACGTCCCTCTTTTGTGAAAAGGGTGAACTCCGATTAACTTGAACCTAAGCCTGAAAAGTGTTATTTCATGGGATATCCAAAAGAGTCATTTGGGTATTACTTCTACAATGTCAATGAGTACAAAGTGTTTGTCTCAAAGCATATGACATTTCTAGAACAGGAATATGTTCTAGAAAAGTCAAGCGGGAGAAAGATAGAACTTGAAAAAGTTCTTGAGCAACAAGTAGGCAAACAGGTGGAGATGGAACCTAAGCCTATATCTCATAATGATGAAATACAATCCAAGGCTCCCGATATACAAAATATATATAGGTCAATGATGACACCTCACTCTCCTGATAGGTATGATGACCTACTTATCATTGAGAATGGTGAACATATTACATACCAAGATGTCTTATGTGATAAGGATTCTGAGAAGTGGCATCAAGCCATGAAATCAGAAATGGATTCCATGTCCGACAATAAGGTGTGGACCTTAGTCGATCCACCTGAAGGGGCAAAACCTATTGGGTGCAAATGGGTCTCTAAGAAAAAGACCGACATGGATGTTAATGTGATTACTTATAAAGCTCGACTAGTTGCTAAAGGTTTCACGCAAAAATATGGTATTGACTATGATGAAACTTTTTCTCCAGTTGTCATGCTAAAATCTATAAGGATTTACTTGTGATAGCTGAATACTATAACTACGAAATCCGCCATATGGACTTTAAGACAACGTTTCTTAATGGATATCCGCAAGAAGAGGTGTACATGATACAACATGAGAGTTTTGTGTCTAATGAACCAAACCAAGTGTGTAAGCTACAAATGTTTATTTCTGGAGTTAAGCGAGCTTCTAGAAGATGGAATCTTCGATTTGACGAGATAATCAAAAAGTTTAGTTTTATCAAAAATGAAGATGAGCCTTGTGTATAAAAAAAAGATAAATGCCATTATTGTAGTATTTATCGTGGATGACATACTACTAATAGGAAATGACATACCCACCTTTACATCAGTTAAGAAGTGGCTCAACAAAAATTTCTTAATGATCCAGGAGATGCAACTTACATTTTGGGAATAAAGATTAACCGAAATAGAGCTAATAAGTTGCTTGGCCTTTCACAATCAACATTTATAGTTAAAGTTCTAAATAGGTTTAGAATGGATCAATCTAAAAAGAGTTTTGTTCCCATGTGTTATGGGATCAAGCTCTCTAAGAAGATGAGTCTTGAAACAGATGTTGAGAGGCTAAAAGTGAAAGATGTACCATATGCTTCCGCTATAGGATCCATAATGTATGCCATGTTGTGCACGCAACCTGATATCTCCTATGCTCTAAGTGTTACGAGTAGGTACCAGTCCAATCCCGGTGAGAGTCACTAGGTAGCAGTCAAAATATTCTTAAGTAATTGGTGAGCGTTGTTTTACTCACCAAATTATTCTGCAAACTCATAAAAATCAAATTAGTATAACGGTAAGCACAGTTTATCCCACGAGGAGCAAAGCAATAATTATAAATTTACAAACTAATTTTGAAACCCCTTTTGGTGTAGCCACCATGCCTTAATTTCAAAAAAAATAATTCTAACAACCAAAAATGCAAAATGATTAATCTAAAATGAGAATAAAAGATATATGAATGGTATCGACTAACAATAACTCAAATTAGTTAACATTGATCATAGGAGCAATGATGAATTAATCCATACGTATCTATCAGTTATAGGTAGGTAGGTACGCTCACATCCTCAATTCTTTCTTACCTTGTCGAAAATTGACCATTTATATTCAACCAATTGTTTCCCTAAAATGCCACCAGAAAGAATTTGTTGAACCAGATACATATTTTGATAGCATTAATAATAAAAAGAATCTGATATAGCATTTACCAAAGTAAAAGCAAATAGCAATACACACTTAATTGTTCCCTATTTTACTATTACAGTCTCAGCTAATTAGCTGTTTTTCACAAGAATGCGCTACTTACTAACCTTTTCCAACAATTACGTATTGGTGGAATTATCTTGCAATATCTTACTAATTTTCAAGTTGACCAGACTTAAACATATTAAGAATGAATTAAATCAAGAACAATCAAGAACACGTAAGAATCAATTATAAAACAATTATGTCTCACGCTTAATAAACTAACACTTTTTATTTTCTGTCGATAAACGAATTAGCTACTCATGATATGCATATATAAATTGCAAAATAAATAATCTGAAAACATAATGTTGAATTAAAACTAAGAAAAGAAATTACTCCCAGAAAATGGGTTTCGTTTGGGCAAAATAGACCCTCTGTGGCAGACCAAAATTTGGAAATAATAGGGAAAATATGTCTGGAAAAATCTAAACTAATGCCAAACAAAAAAGTGCGTAAATAGATGTCTAATTTGATGCATCTTATATACAGAAGAAGCTCAGCCCAAAATACTATTTAAATCCAATTCAAAATTAAATTCTTAGTTTATCCTTATCTAAATACAAGATAAGAGTCTTGTTCCAATCCAATCCTTGCAAAATATCCATGGAAAATCTTATTCAAATCTTATTTTATCTACTCCAAATAAAATTTTAATTTAATTTCCACGTTCTCCACACGGCCGAAACTCATTTATGTGCAACTCCAGTCTTCTTTTCTGCCATATTTTGTCATATTCCTCCTCAATTTCCTCATAATTCCTCTTAAGCCCCAACACCTGTGATCTGTGACAAATCATACACTCCATTTGCAAATTAATCCAATAAAATTACAATAAACCCCAAAAATAAACAACATAATCTATATGCATCAGTACTTGAGAAGAACTAAATATGCAATCTTAATTTATGGAGGAACCGAGTTGGTATTTATGGATATACTGATGCTAGTTTTCAAACTGAAATAGATGATTTCAAATCTCAATCTGGATTTGTTTTTACGTTTGACGGTGGAGTTGTCAGCTAGATAAGTTCTAAGCAAGGTACTATTACAGATTCTTCAACATAAGCAAAATATATTACTGCTTTGAAAGCTGTTAAGGAAGTTGTTTGGATGAAGAAGTTCATTTCTGAACTTGAAGTGGTTCCTTGTATTGCTGTTGATCCCAAAACTTTATATTGTGACAATGATGGGGCAATCAAACAAGCAAATGAACCAAGATCACACCCAAGATCCAAACATGTTCTAAGACACAATCATTTGATTAGACAAATCATTGGTAGAGATGAAATTATGATAGAAAAGACTCCTGGTGAGGATAACATAGCTGATCCCTTGACTAAGTCATTATCTCAGAAAGTACATGAGAGTCATGCTAGTTCATATGGTTTTAGATACATGAGTGATTGGGTTTAGTTTTGATGTAATTAATTATATGTTTATGCATTTATGAATACGGCAGTTTCATTAATGTATTTGTAAACTTTTCTTCAACTATAATAATGAAGTCCTTAGAATAATTATTTTTATTCTTGAAGTTCCTTAGTCATAGTATTAACAATAATAAGTGTGTTGTTAATACGGATAGACTAGCTTGTGTCATGATAGATGAGTGAATTATTGGAGAATAATTCATTGGAATGACCGTCTAGAGATTTTTATAGGGTTAAATTTTGTAGTGACAATAGAAAATCTCTATATGACAGTATCGTAAATTAATCCTTAGACTTGCAATTATAAAGAGTATATTTTGTGTGGAAAGTTGTGCTCTGACCCTTCTCACCCTTGGTCGTAAGTAACTCCGTGTAGGGTCGGTGCTGGGTAAGGCAAGAAGCATAGATTGATATTTTATAATTAAAATAGGATTCGCCACTCCCAGTGGGAGAGTATATCTTAGATATGGCCACTTGTTGGAATCTCCACTCATAATGTTTACAAACTATCTAATAAAGTTAGAATGGTTCTAATTTTAATAGGAGTGAGTTGAATTCAGGAACAAGAAATTATTAGTATGTTAAAGAGTTTGCACATAACTTTACTCTTGTACTAATATAGGATATGGCATGGCGAAAGGATACTTATTACATGGAATCTGGTTCATGGATAGGTGAAGTCGATCATATGACTTATTCCTAAACACTTAGGTGGTCATGATACTTGGCTAGAGCCCAGTTTTGATCTATGAATATAATGATAAATTAGTTGTTAATTTGGTCAGTTTTAGAAATACCACGACTAAATATTGCTTTTAATTCAAGTGGGGGGTCTGTTGGATTTTGGACTAATGCCAATAGAATTTCTAATGTATTATTTATTTCTAAGTAATTAGGAATCTGAAGGGTCACACACGATAGAACTAATTATTGGGGCAGATAAGGTTAATTGGCAATTATATGTTTATGGACTATTTGATAGTAAAGATAAATATGGACAGGATATTATATATGGTAAGAGTTACCATTTCTCACAGTCGATGTTGATTACAATATTCCATCAATCAGTATTAATGGAATAATTAATGCGGTAATAAAGTTAACATCAATACTGATTGATATGAATTCAAATGGAAAATGAATACACGTTCATTTGACATGAATATGACATTAACTCTCCTTCCATTGCCTTTATAAATTGGTCTCAGTCAGGTTCACACAATACAAAATAAAATGATAGAAATCATTTTTTAGACAGGTGTTGAAGGTGAACATGAGTTGGCACTAATCATTTGTGCAATTGATGATCGAATCAATTTGTCAAATCATCACTAATCTGGTATTTATATATTTCACATTGAGATGGTCTTCTGTGATACAACCAAAACTTTAGGCAGTGAGATTTATGCAATTCTACCTCTATTCTAACTACATGTACCTATCTCTAATAATTTTACGGGGACCTATCTCTAATATTTTTTCAATGGTTTTTTCTCCAATTTTTCCCCATCATTTTCCCGCCAGCTGCAATCTACGGAAAAATTCAAAAAATCTAAAAAGTATTTTTAAAAATATTTTTAAAATACAAAAAAAATCAATATGATCATCGAACTGAAAATCATAAACATCAGCTACAACTAGCAAAACATCAGAGGAAAATCATAAAACATCGACTAAAAATTGCAGCAAAAAATATATGTAAAATCAAATAAAAATCAACCAAAAATTGAAAAAACATCGACTACAACTAACAAAGCATTGACTGAAAATCATAAACATCATAAATTGAAAATAAAAAAAAATCAACAATCATACACTAAAAATCATTAAAAAAACATTATCAAATTTTTTAAAAAACTACAAACATCAACCTATATTGCCCAAAAGCTAAAAGCATCAATTCTTATCATCCAAACTTCACCCGATAAATGAAAAACGTCAACATAAGGGAAAAAAACACTATAAAACATCAACTCCTATCACCTAAAATTCACATAGAAAGTGGAAAAAAATCAGCATGAGAGGAAAAAAACTAAAAATATCAACCCATATAACCCAAAAAAATACAAAACATTGACTCATATCAACAAAAACTCACCCGAAAAATGAAAAATATCAAAACGAGAGGAAAAAATTAAAAACATCAACAAAAAAAGCTACGTTACCTCAAGGGTATAAATTCTTCACTCTGAAAATCATAAAACATCAAAAAAATAAAATAAAAATTACAAATGTCAACTCATATCACCCAAGAACTACAAGCATCAACTCCTAACACTTAAACCTCATCCGAAAAATAAAAAACATCAACATAAGAAAAAAGACACTACAAACATCAACTTCTATCACCTAAACCTCAGTCGAAAAATGAAAAACATCAACATGAGAAAAAAGACACTACAAACATCAACTCCTATCACCTAAACCTCAGCAAGAAAAAGAAAAACATCAACATGAGAAAATTATTTTGAAAAACTACAAATATCAATCCATACCACCCAAATAAACAACAAAAACATCAACTCATATCAAATAAACCTCACCCGAATAATGAAAAACATCAACATGAGAGGAAAAAAAGATACAAGGCTCAACCAAAAAGCTACAGTACCTCAACAACATAAATTCTTCAAAAAAAAGGCTCAACCAAAAAGTTACAGTACCTCAACAATATAAATTCTTCAAAAAAAGGCTTAACCAAAAAGTTACAGTGCCTCAACAACATAAATTCTTCAAAAAAAAGGTTACAAACCTCAACCAAAAATCTATAGTACCTCAACAACATAATTTCTTTTTAAAAAAGCTCAACCAAAAAGTTACAGTACCTCAACAACATAAATTCTTCAAAAAAAAAGTGCTAGTGGAATTTGAACCTAGACCACTAACCTCAAAGACTAAAGTACTAACCACTACACCAAAGAACTATTTATGAATATTCTCTCAAGGAAATAATAATAAATCTCAGCATCTTTGGAAAAAACAAAATAACATACATCACGTAACATAAAACCATAACATTATCGCATAGCAGCTTAACATCATCACGTACCATTATAAAAATCATCCCACATTATCTCAAATCATCATAAACATATCATCACATTATAAACATCATCACCGCATGCAAAGGAAAACTAAAAGAAACTGAGTTTTACCTTCAGGACAAGAAGACGGAGGAAGGTCGCGCCTGATTCAGCAAAGGTTTCCTGGTGGCATCTCCATGCGCGTGATAAAACGTGTCGACTAAATAGATCCGCGTGTGGAGTTCACCCGTTGAAGCCTTCTTCTCCAACAGGCGCGTCAATCTCACTCGCGGCTGAGCGGTTGTCGACTTGCTTTCTCCGGCAAACTGAATCTCACACTGTGGCTGGTTGTGCGATGCCAGAGATGACGGTGGATACGACGCCAGATAACGGCGTGAATAAAACGACGTCGGAGGACGCAGCAAATCGAACGACGCTAGAGAACGCCGCGAATTGAACGACACCAGAGAATCGCCGAGAATTGCAAAGGCACACCAACGACGATATTGCAAAATGTAAATCCGGCGACGTCGCTAGGATTATCGCGAGAATGTTCTGACGAAGAACCAAGGGATTATGATATATCTTTCCGGAAAACAGAGATCTCGCCGGCGGAATTGAGTCAAGGGACAGAGAAGATCGGCGGAGATGGCAGAAATTCAGCGGTTTCCGGTCGGATTTTGGCTGCCGGTGGCGGTTTGCGATCGATTGCAGAATGAAGACGATAAGGGAAAAATGAAAATTTTGTAATATATAATATTTGATAATTGCACAATAGGTCCCTAAATTTATTAGCATGTTTCTAAATATATCTATCTCAAATGAAACTTACAATAATTGCACAATAAACTTTGAGCTAAAGTTTAGACCATCTAAACAAGACTTTGTTTTTCACATTAAACATATATCATTGATTCTGGATTTATAGTATTGGTGACTTTCATGTGCATGTGCCGGGATAAGCCTTGTTGAGTTATAGTTGGTTTAAATTAATACCAACTTGGAGTTAATTAATTATCATTAGCATCCAATGCAATAGAGAGGACAAATTAAGGTCGTCTCGTTTGTTCACCACACCGTTGCTCTTCGATCGATCTGTTCAATCTCTCTTTTGCTACCAAGCAGAGATATGGCCTCCTCCACTGCCATTACCTGCATTCAGTCCGCCTTGGATGATCTTGCTGAGCTGATGAAGCCTCCTGCTCCTCCTGGGGTCCGAGCCCTGAGGTTTCAGTTAAGAAATCTGAAAACATTTGTTCTGTGCTCCAGAAAGTTGGTCAACGACGGTGAAACCCTGAGATCTTTGCTGCTATGGATCGAAGGTGTTGTTCGCGGAAAGGCGAAGGAGATTCATGGCGGTAATTACTCTTTGGAGATAGAATCTCTGGAGGAAGAAATACAGGATTGGTACATCACCATGTTTGATCACACAACATGTGATCTTACGACTGATCAACTGTTGGAGCTGATGAGTTCCATTTTGGAGAGCCTGGTGGATGTTTACGACTTGAGATCCTCAGATCTCCACTTTGAGATGTTGGGAGAAGCAATGGAAACCTTGCGGGAGCAGATGACGTTCTTGAAGTGTCTTGTGCAGATTAGTCCTGAATGCAGTGGTGATCTGATGGCGCACGCCCAAGATGTTGCTATCAATGCTGCGTATCTCCTTTTCACGTGTAAACGCAAAGGTATCAAGTTTAATATTTTGTGTCTGGTGCAAAAGATTAAGCCTATTGATCCCAGTGTCTGTCACACGTACACTCAAGTCCTGAGGAGCAGACTTGCTCGCACTCAAGGAATGGATGGTATCAAATCGTTGCTTAATTCTCTCATGTCCAACCTTTGGGAGATATTACTGCAGCTGAATACCCTCCATCTGGCTCCTGGGGAGATTCAATTGCAGCAGCTATACGAGGGGCTTCGGTCATTGAGAACCGTTGTTGCTCAGCCGATTCCGATTGAGGGGGAAATGGAGGAAGCCATTGGGGCAGTGGTATGTGATGCTGGAGTCTTGATTTGCTCACTCTACCAGTCACACACAGACCTTCCTCTTCACAATTTGTTAGAATCAATCAGCATTATTTTTGAAAAATTGATGGGGCCGACAAGTTATGGGGAGGAACCAATAGCTGCAAGTTATGGAGATTTCTTGGCCGAAAATGTGGAGTCATGCAATGAACAAGAGGAATTCGAAGAGGCAGAGGTGCAGGAGATTTTTCATGACAAGGGACAACATATAACAAATGAAATGATAGGTCGTCATGATGATATAAGATCACTCTCCGATCAGCTCTGTCGGGGATCAAAAAAATTGAAAATCATTGCCGTTGTAGGTATGCCGGGAATTGGGAAGACAATTTTGGCTTCAAATGTTTTCAATGATGCTTTGATTTCGAGCCATTTTCACTATCGGGCATGGTGTCCTGTTTCACAAGTAGTGGACCCAAGGAAGGTCCTGCTTCAACTTTTGAGACGAAATGCTCACGGGCTAGGTTTCGGGGAGATTGGGACTGAGGAATGCATGGAACAGATGTATCGACAATTGAAAGGGCGTAGGTATCTCATCTTTTTGGATGATGTAGGGTCTCCGGAAACATGGGAAAGACTGAGGTGGTCATTTCCTGATGATTATAAAGGAAGTAGAATTATTTTTGACAAGTCGTTCAGTGCTAGGCGACTTTGAACCTTATATTGTTCGTAAACTTACTAGAGATGAGAGTCTAGAGTTGTTACATAGGAAGCTGTTTCCCGAGCAACAAGGCTGGCCACCTGAATTTAAAGATCTTGCTATGTCATTTGTTGACTTATGTGGGGGATTACCTTCGACAGTTATCACGATGGCTGGACTTCTGGCAGGTAAGAAAGCAAAGGGTTGGAGGGCAATATTGGATCGTTTTGGCTTGATGATGACCAAGCTGGAGCTAGGCAGTTCTTTTAGCATGTTCGACCAGATTTATAAAGACTTACCAGATTACTTGAAACCATGTTTTCTCTATTTTGCCACGTTCCCAAAGGGTGGAGTGATTTCAGCACCGAGGTTGCTGTTGTGCGGAATGGAGAAAGAACAGAAAATATGAACGAAATTAACAAGACACAAGATTTACGTGGTTCACCAA
>JAULKM010153125.1:0-17076 GCA_032355605.1 Rubia tinctorum
CCTCCTTACAGGGGCCGAGAGACCCCTGACGTTCATTGCTGCGGCATTCATTGGGAAACCGAGGTCCCTTTTGGCTTTAGACCGCTGCCTTCAGAAGATCTAGAACCTGTGCTATCGGAGTTGCTTCTCGTGGCGCTTAGCATGCGTTGAAAATGTTTGTGTACACCCCTCCCATGTTCAAGAACTCGGGTTCTACTCTTGCTCCGAGCTCTAGTCATGGCCCCTAGTCCTGTGGGGGGTCTACTTTTGCTTTTGCTTCTATTCTGTCTCGGAAGTTTAGAGTCTCGAGCTTCGGGGTGTATCATTTGCTCCTGCATTTTTCCAGCTCCAGGTATCGGATGTTCGTCATCTCCAAACGCTGGAAATTGCCTATCGAGAAGTTGGTTCGGGGTTGAGCTGAGTGCTTCTTTGCCGAGAGTAGTTCCGGACTTCGATCGTTCGACACTTCTACCGCGGTGCGCTGGCTGGGTACCCCTGACGTCTTCAACAAGTTCTCCAGTGCCACGGTTTTCAGTCTCGGGTGCTGGCGTCCTTTCTGGCTTTAAGGCACCAACTATGCCTGGCCCTAGGTTTCCAACTCCAGCCTTGCCTATGCTCTTAGCCGTGCCTTCAAAAAAATTTCCTTTGCCTTTCCTTGCTCTCTCCAAGTCTTCATTGTCCGAGGTAGCATCATCAACGATTACATTTTCTTCCCCTCTAACCGAACCGACACTAGGGATATTGTCACTGTTTTCGATTGCCTCTTCTTAACCCAAACTTGATTTTTGTCTCTCATTCTCGAATTTCTCTTTCCATTTGTCTTCACAACATGATCTTTCAGCTTAGTGGGATTGTTTAGCTCATCCTCCTTGGTTTTCCAGTAATCTTCGCACCCCTCCATAAGATGAGTATTCTCTTCGCAATTCAAACACCAAGGACGACAATAATCATAGATGATTTTCTGCGTATGAACTTCACCAGTTGGGACACAAAAACTCACTTTCTCCTTAAGCTGTTTGGAAGTGTCGATCCAGATTAGTAATCGTGCATAGTAGCCCCTTAACTCCAGAGTCCCATTGTCTATAAGAATTGGCTCTCCGATTGTAGTTGCTATTTTTTCTAACGCCTTCTTGTGCCAATAAGTCTTCGGCAGATGTTCCATCCTGATCCAAACTGGCTTGGTAACTAGGATCATTGGGTCATACTGTCCAGATTCAGCCACCTTCAACATAAACAATTTCTTCCCGTGGAGATAATGCTCATGGCCATTCATCACCAAGTCTCTATCTTCAGCACTATTGAACTTGAACATGACAAAACCATTTGACTTACCCAGAACAGTACAGTTGACGTTCCACTTTGCCACCAAAAGAGTGCGAATGGCAAACATCCCGGGAAAGAAACCTGGAAAAACGCCCAGAAAATCGTAGAAAGACTTGTAGAGATCATTGTGTATCTCCTCACCAGTAAGAACGAAGTCGATAATGTCTTCATTGTCTTCAACCGTTTCAATGTTCGACTTGCTCAGGAGGATGTCCGGATCATCCCATAGTCTTCGTCTCTCAAGCATTGGGTCATTCCATTCCCTTGGATGGATTTTTTGAGCTTGTCGCACATGATTAGTACCCTCGGCATGTCCTAGTTTGTTCTTGTTCTTGTTCTTGCTATCCGATACACCACCATTGGTCCCCATTATGTTGTTTCGATAATCAAATCGGATTTACCACAACAAGAGATCACGCCGCAATGCCAACCAGAACCGAGCAAACAAAGTCCAAACTATTCAGCACACCATGCATACAATGCAACACCCCATGCACGCAATGGACGAAATCAATAAACTCAACAAATCGTGCAAAATTGTAAAGATAGAACCTGGAAACCGTGGCCACCGAATTATGCTCGGTAGGATTTGAGTCTTCCAGCTCTTTGCCGCTAAACCCTGGTACCCGTAGCCTCCAAGTGATTTTTGCCGCAAGCACCTTCAAACTCTTTAAAACCTTGTCGCTAAAACCTAAAAGTCATGGCCACCAAGAATTCCGATCGTAGGATTTGAGGTCTACGATAGTTTCTTCCTTGCCGCTGAACCCTTACCACATAATCAGCCAATCCCTTTAAACCCTTTGTACCCTTGCCGCAAACCCAAACCCAACAAAGATCTGGTTTTTGGGAAAATTCTCCTCCTAAGACAAGGATCCGATGCAAGAAACCAAATCCGATTGCAAATCCAGAACAAAGTCCGAATCGGCAACCACGAATACAACACCGCAAGTACGATCCGCTAAGAACTCCAAAACTTAGAAAAAACCGTAACTCCTAGGCCGAATTAGATAAAAAAACTCTTCACTAATTTCATATGATTATGTGCGAAATTCACAGGGGAATCCGTTAAACCATACTTGATCGGTGAAAAGTGATTGAAATTGAAGAAATCAGCTTCCAAAAGATGGAAGAAAGGCTGCGCCTTTTTTCGCCTCAGAGCTTAGGGTTTGCTACTACACTGAGAGCTCTTTCGGTCATGGCTATTGGGGTCATCATGTTTCGTGGGCCATCTGTTTGATTAATACCGCAAGGTGGCACCATTGGTTTGTTGTTGTGGGCACCTAACTCGTTCATCATGCCAGCGTACTTACCTTTCCTATGCCATAACCCCCCCAACAAACCACAGAGAGGTGATGATTTATCATGTATAGGCGTGTGGGAGGAAGAGAGTGATGTTTAGGATGTTATGTATCACCATTGTTGCCTAGACTTCGCGATTTCTCGGCCTGGTGTGGCTCAATGTTGCAAAGCCCTTTGCAAGTTGCTTTAGTTTCTTGTAGCATGTTTTTCCTTTTGAATTTTTTATTTTTACTACGCTGGAAGGGAGTTAATAGTAGTCTATTGTGGGACATATCACTTCTGGATCTTAGGGTTGTTCTGCTTCTAATTGTTGGTGGTGATTACTTGTGCCTAGTTTCCAGCATTCAGATATATTTGTCAATTTTTTCAAATGGGTACATTTTCCAATTTCCCAATAATTTGTGAGGATTTAACTCCTGATTTCAGAGAATGAGCCTCGCCAAGATTTTGGTTTCTGGGCCCTCCACGGCTATTTCACAGTTGCGGCTGGATGCGAAGAGTGATGGTGATGTGTCAGTGACCTTTCTAATCCTGTGAAATTTGACGATATGGCTGGGGTGATTAAGAAGTTGCCAAGCTCTTGGCTCTTGGATGGTAGTTAGTATACACCTCATCTAATCACGTGAAGTCCAAAACAAATAGAATACCTCGAGCCCAGCGAATCAGATAAACAGACAGCTCACCTCGCATAGGAAGAAGCTTGCCATGTTTCCCTTAGCCCGCGAAGGTAAAAACCAAAATAACACCTCTGATAAACGAACCTGAAACAAGAGATGATCGGCACCCACGATCATACCAACGAAACCACAGTTTGGGAACAACATGGACCATGATTAGTGAAGATCACACTGATTGCAAGCTATAATAGAGACTTTGAGCAGTATAACAGGTGGTGAGACGTCAAATGCATGTATATTCCGAAATATTTAACATATCTTTTGTTATATTTTTGTTGGTAGATTACTAAGTTTACATCATAAGTGGTTTAGATGACCATTTTTGGTTTTCGTATCTAAATCCTATATTTTGTAACTTATTTTGAGTCTAATGGATTTTTGTCCTCATGAGAATATATATTTCATTTTTTAGATTATTTGTAGATCGCTCGTAATAACTTCATAGTAGATTAGTGAAGCATATTTGCAAGAATGGTAGAAGAATGAAGGCCATGGGTCAAAATGTGGTAATAGATAGATGTGCCGAAGAAAAGTGCAAAGGTTCAGAAAAAAAAGAAGAAGTGACACGGACCGTGCAAACTGGCACGACCCGTGTCATAGGTCGTGTTAAGGAACATGAGACAGATGACGAGGCGTGCAAACCTGCACGACCCATGCTTGAACAACGCAATGAGTTGAAGCTTGGCTGGCGGGACGTGCAACTTGGCACATCCTGTGCAATCAGAAGCCTGGTGGAACAACCGATTGGTTGTCCAATCAAGCACAACATGTGCACTCAAAAGACAAAGGAACAAGCTCCAATCGATGTCTTGTGTGCTATTGCATGGGTCATACTGGTTGGGCCGTGTAATCTGGCACGACCCATACCAGTGTGGCTGCCTAGGATTTTTTTACCTTGGGCCTTTCAATTCCCATCTATCCTACTATATGAGATCCTTTAGTCTTCATAGGGTTAAGTAAGTAGCCATAATGTATATTTTAGAGAGTGGTAGATAGGAAAGAAGAGGAGAGTTCTCTCTAAGGCTCTTCTTTTTCCTTCATTTAGTTCTTAGATCTATGACATTTAGTTCTTAGATCTATGTCACTTAATTCAATGACTGCCATGGATTTAATAGTATATAATAGTTTTATTTTCTTGTATTTGTATTCATGACTTGATTAGGATTTGTAAGATTATAGTTTGTAGTATTTTTTTTATGTTTATGAATATTAATGCATGATTTGAGTTTTTATATTCTTATATATTTATAACCCATGATATATTTTATAATGCACTCATGATCTCATTCATAGTATAATATCGTGCTAGGCTAAAATGCTTATGTGGGAGTGTTAGATTATTACTATTGTAGTCTTGGGAGTACCAGAGAGATGAGTGCATTAAATCTACCTTGAGAGTGCCGAGATGATCGTTAGACTTCTATTCTAATTTGCTAGTTTTGTAATTGATTACATAATAGGAGCAGTAGATCTGGGGTTGTTGTATAGAAGTTCCTAACGGGGTGAAACCCGGTTTACCCAGATAATTGAGCATTTGTATTTTAAAACGACTAGGGTCGTATCGACCCTAGAAATATCACAAGGTACCAATTCATTTACCTCTCTAGGATTGGGATCGGTGTCCATAGTGGGAGCCCGATGATGTAATAAGCTTGCTCCCGTATCTAATGGTGTTGCCTATGAAGGCTTAAGTTCCTTTGAGAAGAGGCTCGTTAGCATCAGATGTGAGATTATGGGGATGAAATGTGGAGTCAGAAGGATTGGAGCGTATCCCTAATTATAAAGGTTGTGAGATAGTTAAACCGGAGAAGAACCTCTATGTCACAGATGGTGGAAATTCTCGGCCATATCCACACTATGTTACATAAGCATGAGATTAGGTTTATGAGTCAATATGTGATTGAATCTAGGATCAAATCCCTAAATTGATCATGTTTTGCAAATACCCCAAAGATGAGTTAATCCATAGTTTACTTCTCTTTAATTGCATGTTTGTACCCCCCATATCTATTTAGTACTAGCTATTCCCGACACACAATTGGGGTGACACCTAACTGTGGGTTGTGTACGGCTAACCTTTAGATACTAGTATTTATATGGATGACCTCTGACTTACCACTAACTATTTTATTGTAGTTAGTAGTGAGTACGAGAGTAACTTTTATATTTCTCTATCTTTGATTCTTTGCGCACATAGGTAAAACTCCATTGGAAATGACCCTCGGGTGCGGGTCGACAAGTAATGAAATTTTTTCAGATATACTCTTATATTGATTAAACACTGACTTAAGCATCGAAGGTTGATCCCAAGGACTTCCCCGTGACCTAGTTTTATAGATGCATCATGACAACATGAAGCATTGTACTGATTCTAGTTAGTGTGTTGGTTCCAAGGAATTTCCCATATAAGTGGAACCGTATGTGAGGATTGAATTTTTTTCCAGGCCCTTATAATATCTGAAGGAAGCTAAGCTTCATGCCACAAAAATAGGAGGGTGCACGCTAGGAAGAAACACAACATGAGATGGAAACAAGAATACGACAATTAGCTGCAGTATCAATAGATGATGATTGGTTACCATAAAACACCACATTGATGAAGCTGGACGTAATGCAAACCAGGAATCCTCGAGAATGCTTGATTGAATGAAGGCGGAAAGGGAAACCAAACTCAGTAATACAACGAACCCACTACCTTGACACAATTAAGGTACGTTCATATCCAAGTCCGCAAAAAAAGACAAACAACTACCTCGCGCAGGTAACTATTTTATTCATAAATGATGAACGAAAATATTGCTAAACTAAAAGGACGTAGAAGTAAAGAACACAATTAGAAATGTAATTAATATTTCCACACGGGATACGAAACATATTGTTCAACGAGTCAAGCTCTTTGCTAACTGATTGCATCTAAGATACACTAAGATCCAGTTAAGCCTATGACACATATAAACATGGGAAGTTCTCATACGCCATAACCTATAAGGGCCTAAAAGAAGTAGAAAGATAAAACATATCCCTCCATTCATGTTTAAGTAGTACAATCTAGCTTAAATAAATAAAACCTGATGCTATGAGACAACTCGACCCGATGCAGATGAATAGGTCACCACATCTACACCATATGGGAAGCTATGGTGCAAGCTGTCATAGCGTACTCTAGAGAGCGCCTTGAAAAGGACACTCGACCTAATACCGTGTAAGCAATCTTCGCTCTAATGGTATTCTATACCCCATCTTTCATATTCGAACGAACACTTGCAACTAGTCAAGTGTCTTCATCGACAATGCAGCCTAGTGGTCCCCTAGAGTCAAGCCAACGCGAGTCCAAGCTTCTCTTCGCGTAGGTACTTCCGTTGAAGTAGAGCAGTAGATAAAGAACACCATTGACGTCCACCGCTTAGTTTGCTAACCCCAATCACTAATCCTAAACAACACAAGAAAACAAATTAGTCGAATAAACAAGATTCATATTATTCACAAAAAATTGTCAAAATCTATACTTACAGCTTGCATGAGTTTTCTTAGAATATCCCGTAAGAAATATTAACTCAGCCTACAACATTGGTAATAGAGATAATCCCTCCAGTTACTAGAAAACTAGTAGGATCTTTGGTACAAAATACAACAAACTCCACAATCCCACACCATTTTTACAACGAGAGGTTTACAACTTAGATACATTCACAACAACTTTAGTGACAACACAACACACAAAGCATAACTACTAGAACAAGCATATAGTAGAACTGATTAAACCCTCTAATATAATTGTCCTTATTTATAGATGACTTGCACATAGAGATACGAAAATAACATTAAGATAGTCACTAAAAAATCGCGAGTCCATACCCGCCCACATCTATCCCATCCTTTATTTAAGCCTTGAAAACTAGAACAACACTACCTATATCATAGGAAACAGTCAGCCCATAATTCATACTTATCTAAATCCACAAGTGGCCCAAACAGTAACCACTCATACTCCCACCAAACCAAACCACCTGTTAGACTATGTTTGAGGAGGAAATCTCCCAATTTGCTCAGAACATACTAAACCAACACACATAGCAATGGCAGCAAGAATATTGCGGTTTCGCATACGCTTGGAAAATTTCCAGCCTCGCGACACAAGCATATATTCAAACATGTCTTCGCTAAATATAACTACTCGTTTAAACACACCACACAGAGATAGGATTGATATTGTACCTTTGCATACGCCTATACAATCACCAGCCCCGCCACACAAACAGAACTCTGACCCACTCCCTCACACCAATAAACACACATAGACAACCCAAGCTATGATATACACACAAATCATATGACAAAACAAACACAATCACCAGCAATCTTTTGGTACAACTCACAAGTAGGTTATTAAGAACGAACCTGCAACCCAGAACATTAAGAGTTACTTTGACAAACTTAATATATAGGACTTAATTTACACTATTTGCTCGCCAAAAAACAATGCAAAATTATTCTCGCAATATTAAGTTTAGACTTCTCCGAGACGAGAATACTATCCATAACTCGACAACAATGCTAAAACATATTATGTTGAGGGGTTCATCAACCAGTAGCAGTAGCGAATGATTTAGCATACCTAGGTATAGCAGTAGCAAGGAATTCATGGTCACATACTAACTTTTCTTAAATAACCAAGATAAACAAACACCTAGCTTGGAGATTATACTCCCAGTAGCAATCAACTTCAGAAGCTAGATTAATTAATTAAAATAAGATCATGCCTCGTAGACCCACTAGTAAAGTTGGCAATTGGGTCAGACCACCCGTGGATAGCACGTACCCGACTCGATATTAAGTTCATATGGCACAACCAATTTTGAGGCCCGAGCATGACCCCGACCCAAACTAACGGGTCTTGTGCTGGGCCTCAATGTCGAGTTGAGCAAAATTGCGGCCTTGAGCACGGCCTGACTCGGTTGGCTCGATCACGACCCAAAAGACCCGTTCAAAAATATATTAAATAATTTACGTTAGTCCATAATCAGTTTTATAAAAAATATTTTGTTGGTGAGAATTAAACCCATGACATTCGGGTTTTGTTTGTCATTTTCTTAACCACAAATTCAATATATCACATTGATAATTTAGCTGAGTTGTTTAATTATATAATTCTATTAAATTAACTATATTTTATAAATGAACTTCCAAATAATAAGGAATTAGACAAATCATTCCTTTGTTTATTTTATTCATTAAATACGATAATATGTTGTGTTAAAATGTAATAAATTATAAGTTTGTAGTGTTATAAAAATTGTAAGTTAAAATTTGAAGATATACTTAAATTAATTAATTAAACAATGTACTAATTAATTCTATGTATTGATGAATGAATAAAATAACTTAAAATTTTTAATTGCACAACTTCTAACTTAGAATTTTCAACCTATATATTTTTAAAACAATTTCAACTTACACATTTACAATCAAATGTAATATTTTAAAAATATCTTATATAATTAATTTAATTTATATTTATTGTACATATACTTTAATTGTATATATATTCAAAAAATCATCAGATAAAAGACTAAATTTAGTTCGTCGAGTTAACTCAATTAGACAAGTATGACACGATTCAATAGTTGGAACGAGCACAACAAGGCATGAAAATCACATAGCACATGGGGGGCCGCAAATGAATTTTATTTTAATAGCACGACACGAAACAACACGAAGCACGATATGAACGAGCTAGACAGTGGACCTCAAATTATATAAGCACGAAGGTATGAAACGAGCACAAAACGAGCACGTCACGAAGCCAACTCTACCTACGAGGTGTCGTCTGTCACCCTTACATCTATAAACAAACCAATAAACCATTAAGATTTTAGCATACTTAGCAACCCGCTTGTCATATTCTAACTGTTCCACCATAATAACAATCAACTTATTATGAATTTAAGCAGCTAGATCAATTAGATCATGCCTCCTAGGACCACGAGGTGTCACCTGTCACCCTTACCTCTAAGAACAAACCCATAAACCATTAAGGTTTATGCATACTAAGCATAGACCATACATATGCAACGGAACCCAGATTAACAAAGTTCAACTATAAAATTCTTTAACATTAACAGATAAAGAGAATTAAACATCAAAATCCTTTAAATTATAAAAGTACAAGGGCCATAAGTTCCATCGTTGGCAATAGATGTCATACTTCCCCCCTATAAATTAAGTCACAAAATAAATTCAGAGGTTAGATCACCCTAACACCCACCTCTAAAACCAATCAATCATCCACTACGCAACTCCTCATCTTCATCAGATCTACTCTTCCCAAAGCCTTCAACCCCCGACGAAGGTCCAAGATCAGAGCATCTTTCTCCTTACAAATAATGCCTGACCTTTCAACTCCATCTCAATCTTATCCATCCTAGAAGGAACATCACCAAGCCCTTCATAACCATTTGATTTGCATTTAGAACCACTGCCCACATCATGATTGCCTAAAACACCCATGCCTTGATTAGGAAGCAAGGTCTCCCCTGAACCTAAAAACCAACAGTTGTAAAAGAAAATAATTTTAAAAAGAAAACTATGTTTGTTTATAAAAAATTAAATTACATACCTTTCTGGCCATTCAGTTTTCCAACCACCATGCATGGTCACGAATTTTGGCAAAAGGGCCCAGCGAGCCTCCCCACTTTAGCTCTCGATCTAGGGATACTTTGTCATTCGAAGGGGGCACACATTATATTAGAACCATGGAAACCAATCAACATATAGTTGTCCTCCCATATCTCAAACTCCTTAGGAACACCTCTCACAATGTTAGTAGTTGACCCCATAGGCCTAAAAGTTACCCAGGGCTCATTTTAACTCACTTGGTATAGGTGATAGTAAGTAGAAAACATCCCCAAACTAAAATCAACTCCGTCATCATGACATATATGCTCAAAACCAACTAATATTTCCATTTCTGTGGGTGCAACTGGGCAACAGAAAATCCCACAACCTCTTAAAACCCACTAGAAATCATCTGGAATAAGAAGGGACATACCATACTGCAGTTGACATTCATCCATGCTAAACATTCCAGCCGGTAGCCTCATTGCAACGTCATCAATTCCAGAAATTACCACCACACAACTAGACAAACAAGGGTGATACTATGTTAAGACAGTCATGTCAGTCAGAGTCAAAACATTGTTATAACATGCCATTTTCTTTACACTAAGAAGTTTTGGTATTTCCTTTTGAAGTAATCTAGCCCGTTTAATGAGAAGACACTTAAATAACGGGGTGGTAAGACTTCACTGTCTCATTATATCAACCTTACGTATTGCGGGATCATTAACCTCACTATCTCAATTTTGTCTTTCCATATACACAAAACATATTCAATATTCACTTCATAATGATTAAATTTCCCTTATTCCAATGAAAAATATGACACCTCAGCACACAATGCCTCCTTGGCTATAGGGCTTATGGTGTACACCTCCCCTAATCACGTGAAGTCTAAAACAAATAGAATACTTCAAACCTAGCAAACTGGATAAATGGATAGCTCACCTAGCAAAAGAAAAATCCTGCCACATCTCCCTTAGCCACTTTAAGTTCAAGACCAAAATAAAACCTCACATCCAGCGAGTAAGATAAACGAACCTGAAAAGTGAGATGATCAGCACCCAGGATCATACCAATGAAACCACAATTTAAGAGCAACATGGACCATGATTACTGAAGATTACACTGATTGCCAGCTATAAATAGAGATTCTGAGCAACATGACAGGTAATAGATATACTCTTATATTGATTAAACACTAACTTAGGTATCATAGGTGGACCCCATGGACGTCCACGGGACCCGATTTTGTAGATTCATCATGCCAACATAAAGCATTGCACTGATTCAAGTTATTATATTGGTTTGGAAGGAATACCCTGCATCAGTAGTGCAAGTGTTGGTCTCAAGTGTGTGCTTCACCAAACTGCAAATTTCATCAAGATAACTGAGAAGAAACAACGAGCTTTATGCCCTAATGATGGGGGATGTTTCTGATGTACGTGCACGCGGTGGCCATGATGTATTGGATCGCTATACCTTGATATGTTGACGAGCGGTGATTCGGTTGTATTGGCATATTTGTAATGTTTTGTTTGGTGTTATGCATTAGGCATTCGCCTAAGGGAACTTGGGCCTTCTATTAGGAATGATGGTGATATTAAGATCAAGCTTGAGAGAGTACGTGAGAGTCTTCATACGTATGAAGAAGAGGTGTTGCAACACCGGTGTGAAATTGCTATCTTTCAGGATAATGACTTAAAGAGCCCTAGTTATGCGAGGGCATTGGTTCACCAATTGTTGAAGACTCAAGGGTTTTGTGATTTTTATGGCGATATCGCGGGTGGTGGGTGCTACATACGATTTTGGGAGGTATCTCGAGTATGAGCATTTGAGGCAGTCTAATCCAAGATGTGTGTGTAATCTTCCACTTATGCCAGGTATAAAAGCAAGGCCTTAACTGGCGTAGCTATGAGATAGATCAATTGTATCATGCAAAAGTGGATGATGTTGAATGTTTGTTTTCTCAGATTGACTATTTTGAGAATTTACCAACTCCGCTTGGCCTGGAGGATCTTCAATCTTGTTACGTGGAAATTCAACACTATAACTCACTCTTTTTAGATGAAGCTAGTGTGGAGAATGAGAGGACATCTTCCTTGGATGGCCAAGTTCATTGATAAATTGTCTATGTTTGTAGGATTAGTTTAGTGGTTGTGCTAATTTTTTTGAGAAGCTTGTAACATGCTGACAATGTTATTTTTTTAGTAATTGGTTCGTTGATTTCTTAATTTTTCATAGGTGGTTGATGTGCATGATAGGTTGTCATGATAGATTGTCTCTTTGGCTTCCTTCAATTCATGATTTCTTGAAAGTTGTCTGCACTGCCCGGTCAATGATGTACCGATTTGTGGATTTAATTTAATCCACTCTCATGGTAAGCCTTTATCAAAGGTAAGAGACTCCAGGGTTGGATATGGTATTCTTGGCTATAAGGACCTGATTTCTCTGAGCCTGGAGTATGTAGAAAGCCATGTCACAGGGATGCTGACTTAGTCACAATTATACGGTGTTGTATGGATAAACTCAAGGAGTTGGCAAATTTTATGGGGTCGTTTTACTCCCAGCCTCATAAGCAAGAGTGGGTGTTCGGGTTAGAAAATTTGTAAAAGATGCACTCTTATGGTGTTTGGATCTTACATATGCATGGGGTAAGAAGGAAGGTGCTTACAAAGTATGTATAAATAAGTTTGAGGATGATCACCAAGAGTTGAGTGCTATGTGTGAACAACATCGGGGCGAGCGTGTGAGGCTCCTTCAGGAGAAGGGGGAATGGAAAAGAGTGTTGAAGTCAAGTGTTGGGGAGTTATAATATAGGAGTAAGATCTTGGACAAGACATTGGCCCACGTGGACTAGGAGTATTAAAAGATGGACGTTGTGAAGAGAGAGTTCACATCTGGCCAGGCTCCATCTCTGAAGTAGAAGACTAAGTATGATTCTCAGGTAGCTTGAACATGCGTTTGGAAAAGGCCAATATGTGGCTCGTTGATGAGAATAATAGCTTAGTTGTGGTCAACTATGAAATTAGTCTTTGTGCTGATGTTCCCTTTTCGTCCTCGGGTATACGGGACCTGTGGGGGACTGAATTATGGATAATTTGATTGTGATTCTTACTTTTATGGATATTCGTCTAGAGGTACGGGCGTATATTAAAAAGTTCTAGGGTTCTGTCACTTTTCGCTGATCAATGGATCAGTATCACAATAATGTGGGGCTGATGAATATTTAGCTTGATCGTGAGGGGTACGTGCCAATTGAGGATTGGAAGGTATATTATGAATAACAACTTGCTAGGATGCAACAGTTATACCAAGAAGGCCATCCCGCTTATATGCATATGAAAAGCTTGCCGGTCAGCATCTTAGAAGTTGTAGGATAGGTTAGTGATTGTTGGAAAATATTGTACCTTAGGTCCCTAAGTATATGGGTGGATGTCTATGCTTTGTGGCTTCGTCCTTTGTGTGCTCCTTGCTTCATAATTTTTATGTATCCCATGTGCTTGGAGCGATCTGACCTTGCATGCCTTTGATGTCATAGGTAGTGTCCCTTCATAAGTTAGTAGGTAGGGTGTGACCCTTATTTTGTGAAGTTGTTGGTGATTTGACTGCTTAAGTCGCTAGGTGGGGCATTTTTCCTTATTGTTGTGAAGTCGCATGTGATTTTCCTGCTTAAGATGCAGGATAAGCTTGAGATCGCATGTGATTTGCCTGCTGAAATCGCGGGTTGGGGGGGTGTCTATCCTTATTTTTCAAGGTCGTGGGTAATTTCCTACTTAAGTCGCGGGGTGGGGAGTTTTCCCTTATTTTGCAAAGTCGCAGGTGATTTTCCTGCTTAAGTCGCGGGTAGGGCGTTTGCCCTTACTTTGCGAAGTCATAGGTGATTTTTCTACTTAAGTTGTTGGGAATGGTGTTTTCACTTATTTTCTTATACTATGTGTTGCCTTTGAAAATATATATCTTTTATGTATGTACAAGCACGGTCAAATTGTGCCTCAAGCATTTGGACTCATTGGTCTACAATGATATCGAGACTAATGTATGATACATATATGGAGGAACCTAAGGTTTACACGTGGTATTTCCTAAGGTTGGTTATGTGCCACATATTTGGAATAAATATCTCGTCCATCTGGGCCAGAGAGTAACTGTTGGATTTGTATGCCGCTGTGATTTTGTATGGCCATTCCCATGTTGGGTGATGAGACGTAAATGCAGGTTTTCTTAGATCATTTAACATCTAATTTGTTATCATTTTCTTAGTGGATAATTAGGTTTATAGAGATTTTGCATGATAGGGAGTTAAAACCATCTTATTTGGTTTTCTATGAAACTTCCCGATTTTGTGGAATAATTTTAGCCAAATGGGATTTTACTTCTATGAGTGTCCAGATGCCTCGTGAGCTTAAATTGTAGATCATTCATTAGAGAAGGTCATTCGAAAGTATGGCAGTAGATTCAAGGCCAATCGCGAGATTGGTAGAAGGATGAAGGACATCGAAAATAATGGTAGAAGATAGAAGAGAGTGGAAGAAGAAAGAAGCTAAAAGGAGAAAAAGTTCAAGGGTGTTCAAGAGGCACAAACCATCCTATATGCTGTTGCCTAGAAAATTGAAGTCCCTAAAGAAGGGCCATGTAAACGAGCACAATCATGTTAGTCCATGTAGCTCAGTTGGTAGAAAACATGGGCATAGGGATGGACCATGTACTTGTGCACGGTCCGTCAAGACAAGGTTTGTGCCAAACAGCATGTCCATGCCACTCTATTGACTAGGGTTTTGATCATTGAATTTTGGGTTTTCTCTATCTTCCCATTATAAAAGATAGTCCTTTATCAACAAACAAAAGGGGGAGGTGTATCTAGATAGAGTATTCGTCATCTCTCTCTCTCTCCCTCTCTCTCTCTCTCTCTCTTCATTCATATCTCCAAATCTACGGCATATAAACTCATTAATGTCTTAGGTTTGATTTTTGTAGCTTAAATATATACTTGGGAGTGTTTGTAAATACTTTTCACTTCTTGACATGTGAGACTTTTAGATTCATCTATATATGCTTTTATTATTATTATTATTATTATTGTTACTTAGGCTTTGATATTTATAATTATGCTTGCATGATATTAGGATGTACAACTAATGGATTTCAATGTATTATCTAGCAATAGGCATGGGATGAACCCATAATTATTTTGTCTTTTTGTTGGGTTTGACCAAAGGTTAATATGAAGATTGTGTTTAGGAGTGACAACTAAGCATGATTGTTGATTTTTTTTTGTTTAGATTAAGCTAGAGGACTTAGCTGAATTAGACTATGAATGATACATGAGTGACCCGACTCCATACTATCAGGCATCGATTAATATTCATTTGGGTTTGTATTCTAGTTCTGAAAGTAACATCACTTATTTGTAGAAAACTAGTCCAGATAAAATTCTAGAGTGTGATAGTAAGACACAAATGCTCTCAGTCGTAAAAGCATACATTGTTGCAGTGGGTGTTCCCGGTGGATGTCCTAGCGAGCCATGCTACCGTTGTGTTTAATTTACTTCACGATCGTGATTTACCATGGTATTGAGGGCTAGAGGGGGTCAGTGGGTTTAGTGCCCTTCTAGCTATAATGGCCGAGGTGAGAGTTTGATGAAGGGCATAGCCGAGATATTAGTCATTGTGGAAGTTTCCGATGAGTCAACCTCTCCACATCGGGTGATAAGGCATACAATATTTTATTGTCTGTATGTGAATAGAAGTTGAGGATCATTGTCTGTAAATCAATAGCATGATGCAAATGTGCCCAAGACCATTCTCTTTAGATCTATCGTGTGTTTTTTAGTTTATGCTCGCAGTTTGTTAGTTTAACTCTTTCCGAAAAAAACCCCTCATTTTCTCTACTGTCGACACACACACACACACACACTCAGTGACGCTTTTGTGTGAACTTTGTGAAGCTATTTAGTAAACTGCTAGGTCTCTGTGAATAACACCTTAACTTATCACTATCCACTTTTTAGTAGTTTGAAGTGGCTGAGGGAGAAACATTATAAATCTTATCTTTGGTCGCTAGGATCCATGGGTTTTCTTAAGGCACTGGTGAGTTCTTACCATTGGGTATAACTTCCCATTCTTTTCAGCAAGGCTGGTTTCATTCTTTCTTAGGACTAGATCCTCTACCTTGAAAATGCCTGTGTGGATTTCCTGCTTATACTTGGATTCTCTAATGGTTGCAATTTTTCATCACTCTTCGAGGATATCCAATTTTAATCTCAAGTCTTTTTCATATCTTTCATTGCTGCAACCATTGATTCTTGGGCTAGGGATCTCTACCTCTGCGGTGATAACCACTTCATGTCAATATCATAAACTTAAGGGTGTTTCCGAAGTTTGTGTTCTTGGCGTGGTTCGGTATTCCTAGAGGACTGTTGGTAGTTCTTCAACCCATCCCGTATGCTCCCCTTCAATATGTTTTTGGATCTCCTAGACTATGGGCTTGTTTGTGACCTCGACTTGGCTGTTGGCTTGGGGTGCGCTACTAAGGTGAAATTCTGACTTACACATAAGTCAAAACACCATTCACTGAAGGATCCGCTTGTGAATTATGGCCTGTTGTCCGAGATGATGATCTTTGGTATGCCAATGTGATATACTATGTTCTGCTAAATGAATAAGATTGCTGCTTTGTTTGTGGTACTGTTCAGAGGCTTATCTTCTACCCATTTGGTGAAGTAATCAACTGCAATGATGAGTAATTTTGCTCCATGTAAGCCTATTGGTAAAGGGCGTACGATGTTTACTTCTCATTAATCGAATGGCTAAGCACTGTAGATACCCGCAATCTCGGATTGAGGTTTTCTTTGGACCGGTGCATTGCATTGGCAGCTGCTACATTTCTGGACAAAGGCGTGCATATCTCCAAACATGGTCGACCAATAGTACTCGGATCGTATTATCTTCTTGGCAAGGGTTCTATCTCACTCGTGTGTTTTACACCATCCCTCGTGCATATTTCTAACAATGAGTATTAACTCACAACATCTGAGCCAGGGTGTGAGGTATCCTTTTTTTTACAAGATGTTGTTGGAGTAAATGTATGAGGTAGGGATGATCATGGGTAGGGATGATCATGGGTCGGGTCTGGGTCGGGTCTAATAAGACCCAGACCCGACCCTAAGAAAATTTAGTTAGAC
>JAULKM010153135.1:0-17076 GCA_032355605.1 Rubia tinctorum
AAAGTTTTTGAAGAAATGGGGTGCTCTCTGTACTGACCTAGAAAGGAAACAATTCATTGTGGCCAACTTCCCATTTAGCTATGAAATTCTTTGACAGTCGTGGGATATTTCATTTCCAAAATCGCCATAACCTTCTTCATGTTCGCTTGTAGTCCCTTGTTTGACACCATGTGTCCCAAAAAATTCCCTCCTCCTATCCCGAACTGACATTTGGCTAAGTTTACCTTCATACCTGTCTCCCTGAATCGCCTCAGGGTCTGCACTACATCAATGATAAAAGTCCTGTATTGGGTAGCCTTGATTACCATGTTGTCAACATACACCTCTAGATTTTTCCCTGTCTGTTCTCGCAAGATCTTATCAACTACCCTCTAGTAGGTTGCGCCACCACTCATCAGGCCGAAAGGCACCATGCGATACCAAATCATCCTTTTTTCCATAATAAATGTTTTCTTCTTCACACCACTTACTAACATAGGGATTTGGTGATATCCGTTGTATACACCGAGGAAGCACTTAATTGGTAAATTAGTGAGAGCATTTACCTTTTGGAAATGACCGGTAACAGGTAGAAATCCTTGGGGCGGGCCTTGTTGAAGTCGGTATAATCTACGCACATCCTTCAGCTTCCATTTGCATTCTTTACCAGCACGGGGTTCGCGAGCCAGTCTTGATATGGGACTTCTCTTTGTATCCCTTCCGTGACTAGCTGCTTCACCTCTCTATTAACTACTTCATTTTTTTCCCTGGACAGTGTTCACCTTTTCTGTTTCATAGGCTTATAAATTGGCTCCACTTTGATCCCGTGGCATCAAAATTTCTTTGATACTCCTGTCATGTCTTCCGGCTTCCAGGAACGCCTGGGAGTTCTCCTTCAGGGTACTAATAAACTCTCTTTTCATGTCAGGCAACAGGCAACATGCACGCTTCTACTTGTATCGACTAATTTTCCCCTAACTAAAATGGCTTGAGCCTTTGGAACCAGCTTCGTGGGGTTGTTTCTGCTCTTCACCATTCTGATGGCTCTTGCCCTTCTGTTTTGGTCTTCGTGGTCCTGTTCCATTCCTTCCCTTTTCGCTTGCTTACCACTATTTGATGGCACCCTATATTTATTCAATACTTAGCTTGAATAAATTTTTCCATATACTCATTTTAAATTAGATATTCTAGTTAGATATAATGTTACCTTCTTAAAGCTGCCACAAGTCTTTTCAGTTTCTAACGGGATATGATATGTTTCTGATTAGGGTAGGCTGAACCTTAACCCTATAAATAGGGGAGGCCATTCATGATTTTATTCACCATTCTTATCAATCAAATATTCAGATTTTTTAGTTGTACTCAATTGCTTGTGAGCATTTTCATTGTTGTTTAATCCTGCGGGCTTGTTAGTGAGCAAGTTGTGCAACTATTGTTAGGGTTTTGGGTGAGATTTCCATTATTACAGTCAAGAAATTATCAAAATTTTGCAATCTAGAGTCTTCGTAAGGAGATTCATATCAGTTGGTTTTAGAGCAAAGCGAAAGATCCCAGGCTGAAAATTTTCATTCGGGGTTTTGAGTTTTTGCTTATTTATTTGTGATTTTATTTATCAATTTATAAACTCTTTCGTGCCGTATTCTAAATGTGTTTTGTTTGATCTTTCTTAATATGTGTTTTGTTTGATCTTTCTTAATAAGAGAATTGAATATAGAGTCGAAGGAAGTCGAAGGGTCCGAAAGTGAGAATACGTCGCTATTACTATCCACCTTCACCTTCATCATTCTAGTCAGGAGGACATTGAATGGTTTAAGCGTTAACAAGTATTATCCGCCATCACCTCCCGGTCAGTTTCGTATTTTTAAGTGGCTTATAAAGTTTATGTGCATGTGATATTTTCGTCCACTCTTCTGAAAATTATTACATTCTCATAATCCTATTTGCTTTCTTTATTGTACTTTGATTCCGTGATCTTGAATTCATTTTTAAGTTCTTGATTGCACCTTATACAAAAAAAATCTTTTTTTTGTTTTCCAGATAAAGTGTCATAATCTTGATCCTCATGATCATGAATACTTCGAAGTTCATTTGAATCGAGTGGAAATTTTCTCAAATTTATTATTCCAAACGCTTTAAAGATAGGAAACTTATTCCAAAAATCTGGAAAACAAAAATAAAAGGTAGCAGATTTTGGGATTTATATCTGTGGAATTTTGGGTTTGGACCTTCAAATTTAGGGATTGTTTCCAAATTTGGAGTTGTACTTTAATTTTACTTTCTTGGGGAATAAGATTATGATTGTAAAGGGTTATATATTTCTAAAAATTTGAATTTGGGCTTGAAAAAGAAGAAAAAAGGAAATCAGACTTGAAAGAGGAAAAGAAAACTTAAAATCCTAGTCGGAATAGGAAAAGGAAATCAAAACCTTTTCGGATTAGAAAATTGAAGGGGAATTTTCTACAAGGGCAGCAGTAAATTGAATTAAATCATATTCTATTAAGGATTTGGGTTTGGGTATTTAATCCTATTCGATTTAGGAAAAGGTACTTGAATTTTCGGAACTTATTTGTTGCCTATTTAAAACAATCTTCTTTTGATCATAACTCATTTGATATAGCTCCAATTAAAGCCATTCAAAATGAATTTTGTTCCTTATTCTCTTAAGAATCTGGAAAATCAATTCGTAGAGCCAACTTTGGAGTTTACCATTTTATAGAATTCGAATTAGATTCTGCTGTACTTATCTCTTGTTTTGCTTAAAAACTGATGTGAATTGATCGATTGCGCTTGTTCTAGCCTCCGCCTTCTAAGTTGTGAGTGTTATACACTAGGTGAGTTACCTTACTGAACAAAGGGAAGGGGGAGAACATTTTCTACTTATGTTTTTGTTTTTCTTAGTAGTTCTTAGCAGAGACGGAGGACGATAATCCATTTGTCCCGCCTTTTGTTGGCAAACCCAACTTTCTACCATTGAAGAATAGTCCTGGTGGTAGACGTGTCAATCAATCAAGTGAAAAACCTCCAGATAGTTGGGAGTGCCAACGGTTTAAACCAAATGAACCTTTTGATCTAGATCGGTTTGTTGTTGCAATAAATGCGCTCATGAATGAAGTGCAACGATTAGCGAGGAAAGTCGACAACATGACCAAACCATCACCTCCATCATCTGTCAAGAAGGACAATATTAATCATATGGTCCACGGTTTTCATGTTTATACTAGTTCGGAGGAAGAATTTGATCATGCTTCGGAAATACGATCACACCAAGGGTCTTCTAGAAAGCATCGCCATAGCAAACGACATTCCTGAAGGATGCCAAGTTCGGATTCCAGTGGTAGTTTAGATTCTGCTTGAGATATCAAGGGTTTAAAATATGACATCCCAAGATTTGATGGTTAGCACAATCCGACGAGGTATCTTGATTGGAAGCGATAGATTGAGAATCTGTTTCATCTCAACAACTATCAAGAGAAAGAAAATGTGAAAGTGGTGTAGTATTCTTTCACAAATTATGCGGCAGAGTGGTGGAAAAACTTGAAGGAATCGAGATCATATCTCAGGAAGAAGCCAATTACAACTTGGGAGTGACTGAAATTTGAGCTTCATTTATATCATGTTCCACCTACATATCTGATGGAACACCATTCTTATTTGAGCAATATAAATCAAGGAAATTGATCTGTGGATGACTATTGCCAAGATCTCGAGTTGACCGTAAGAAGGGTCTGGATGAAGGAAGACGATGCATATATCAAGAATCGTTTTATAGAAAGCTTGCGGGAAAATATTCAAGTACCAGTTAAGCTTCAACATCATGTGTCGATGAGAGATTCATTGGTGAAAGCAAGATTGGTTGAGAGTACATTGAGGCCGAAAAAGACTCAGTTTGGATTTCTCAATAAAAAACTAGAGTTTGATTTGGGAAACTCTATGTTCGACCGAGGTAGAGAGAGCACCATGGGCAGCCGCGGTCCTATTAAATCCTATTTAAATTTGACTTATAATCCCAATGAAAGAATAATGGCGCCCTCAACTCAACAATCTAGCAGAAATCCAAGTAAGTCTACTCTTCTTCATCAAATACAGTTTCTTCTAATGCTCCTACTTGTTTCCATTGTAAAGAATGAGGACATGTAAGTAGTAACTGTCCTCATGCTTGAGTATTGACCACAATTGAGAAGGAAGACGAAGAAGATGAATACGTTGATATGTCAGCATTGTATGAAAGCGAGAAAGAATAGGTAGATGAAGAGATCATTATAAATGATCATGGTGAACAAGGACCGGAAACCCAAGGTAATTTTGTGTCATTGAGACTCCTCAACTCTAAAATATCCAAATATGAGGTTTAGTATGTTAATATTTTCAACACTCGTTGCCTTGTGAAAGATAAGAATTGTTTACTTATTATAGATTGTAGTTCTTGTGCTAACACTGTTTCTAATCTTCTAGTTAAATCTTTATCATTTCCTGTTACTACTCATCCATCTCCATATAAACTTATCTGGTTAAGCGGAAGTGGTGATATTAGGGTTAATGAACATTGCATAATTAACTTTAAGATTGGAAAATATCATGATTCTATCTTGTGTAATGTTATACCTATTGAAGCTAGTCATATTTTGTTGGGTAGACCTGGCAGTTTGATCGAAAGTCTATGAATGATGGGTACACTAACAAAATCACTAGGATTAAGGATAGAACCAGGTATACTTTGACACCATTGTCTCCTGTTGAAGTCCTTGGGGATCAAAAGTGAATGAAAGTCGACAAAGAGAAGTTTGCGACTAAGCAAGGTGGCCGAACTAAACCATACTCAGGGTTTGAGTATTTTGGCCGAAAGGAAATAAAAGGAGGCAAAAACCCTGTCAAATTAGACCAAAAGATAGGGAGGGCCAATTCTCAGACACGTAAGTCAGGTAAGTTCCAGAATGATTCTAAAAAGTCAAGAAAAATCTTGTCTTCACATCTTAGTCCTTTACCTTCGATTTATATGATGAGGCATGAACTTCCTGCTGATTTTGGTAAATCATTTTATGCTTCAATAAGAGATGTTAATCGTGCTTTACTAATCATTCTTTCGTTCTTATCTTGCACTTTAAATAAAGTTACTTCGCCAAGGAAGATATTCCTATAAATGTACCTCCAAAGTTTGCTGAGATGTTTCGGGAATTTGAAGATGTCTTTCCGGATGAACTACCTCATGGTTTACCACCCCTTTGAGGTATTGAACATTAGATAGAATTTCTATCAGGTTCGTTCATTCCAATCGACCGGCTTATAAAGAAAACCCTGAGGAGACAAAGGAACTACAAAGACAAGTCGAGGATCTTCTCAAAAAGTTTATGTGCATGAATTTATAATTCCTTGTGTTGTGCCTGTCATTTTAGCTCCTGAGAAAGATAAAACTTGGCGTATGTGGATTGATTGTCGTGCTATAAACAAGATAACCATTAAGTATCGCCATTTTGTACCTGGGTTAGATTATATGATTGAAGATTTACATGTTTTTGTGATTTATACTAAGATTGATTTAACTCTGGGATATCATCATATTCAAATAGAGGAAGGAGATGAATGGAAAACTGCATTTAAGACTAAGTTTGGGTTGTATGAATGGATTGTTATGTCTTTTGGTTTAACCAATGCCCCTAATAATTTTATGCGGTTGATGAATCATGTTTTGAGAAATTTTATTGGTCGATCTGTTGTGTTTTACTTTGATGATATATTGATCTATTCTGAATCGACTAGTGAACATATTGAGCATGTTAAGATGGTTCTAGTTGCACTCTGTGAGTCTAGATTGTATGCAAATTTCAAGAAGTGTACTTTTGTGCTTTGAAAGTTGTATTTTTTTGTTTTTATTGTATCCCGAGATGGCTTCAAAGTCGATGAAACCAAGAAAAAGGCAATAAGAACTTGGCCGACACCTACAACTGCTAATCAAGTGAGATACTTTCAGGGTTTTGCTAGTTTTATAGAAGGTTTTGTATGTAATTTTTCATCTATTATTGCACCTTTAAATGAACTAGTTAAAAATGATGTGAAATTTGTGTTGGGCGAAAGCCAAGAGAATGTATTTAATGAATTGAAAGTACGATTATGTAATGTTCCTGTACTTGGTTTACCTGATTTTAATGGTTCTTTCAAAATTCATTGTGATGCACTTGGTGTTGGTATTGGTGCTATTCTTATGCAATTGAATTGACCTATAGCTTCCTTCAATGAAAAGTCAAAGGGGGGTGCTCTTAATTATCATGTGTATGACAAAGAATTCTATGCTATTTTGAGGGCGTCGGAGATATATAAACATTATCTATTGCATAAAGAGTTTTTTATTCACAGTGATCATGAATCTTTGAAATACTTGAAGAGTCAGATGAAGTAGAATAAATTCTATGTGTTTTAGTTTTATTGAATATTTCCCTTATGTATTGCGATATAAGAAGGGCAAATAAAATGTTGTTGCTGATACTTTGGGTCGTAGCCATACTTTACTTACATGTCTTGAATGTGTTATGCTAGGGTTTGCTTTATGAAAGACTTTAGTGTAACTGATTCTGATTTTGCTTCTATCTATGCTACATGCGAGTATGGTACTTATGAGAAGTTTTATAGACATGATGGGTTCTTATTTTATGATAATAGGTTTTGTGTTCCTCAATGTTATATGAGAGAGTTACTTGTTAGGGAAGCACATTTAGGAGGTCTTATGGGACATTTTGGTGCACTTAAAACTAATATTTTTTTGTAAGGACACTTCTATTGGCCAAAAATGGCACTCTATGTTGATAGGATTTGTAGGAATCGTATTGATTGCTTGAAAGTTAAGTAAAAAACTAAGCCACATAGACTATACATGCCTTTACCCGTTCCTACAAATTTTTGGGTTGATATCTCTATGGATTTTGTCCTAGGTTTGCCATGATCTCAATCAGGTAACGATTCTATCTTTGTTGTGGTTGATAGATTTTCGAACATGGCACATTTTATTCCCTGTAGAAAATCAAATGATGCAAACACGTGGAAGATTTATTTCTTAAAGAAGTGGATCGGTAACATGGAATTCCTACGAGCATAGTGTCTGATCGTGACGTTAAGTTCTTATCCTAGTTTTGCAATACACTATGGTACAAACTGGGAACCAAATTGCTATTTTCTACAATCAGTCATCCACAAACTGATGGGCAAACGGAGGTCACCAACTGTACTCATGGCACTCTCCTTCTTGCCTTAGTGCAAAAGAATTTGAAGAATTGGAAAGTGTGCATTTCAATAGCAGAGTTTGCTTATAATCGCACTATTCATTCCATTACTTCTTTATCTCCATTTGGAATTGTTTATGGTTTCCTACCTATTACACCTCTTGATCTTATTCCTTTGAATTTTAAATAATGTTAGGAACCTTAATGGAGAAAAGAAGGCTGATTTTGTTAAACAATTACACGACAAGGTGCGCCTAAGGATTGAACAGACAAATGTATGGTGTTTAAATTATAAGCTAAGCAATTGATTATATAAACTTAAGAAATGCAGCATATCATTTTGGAAATTACGTACGAAACAGAGTTTTCTTTTGATACAGATCTGGGTAATCAGAATTAAGTACTCACTCCATCCCATTAAAACTTGGTTATTTGTTTTTTCACGGTATTCAATGATTATGTTTAACCATCAATATATATCTCTAACTACGCATAATATTTTTGAATAAAAAATTAGTATTAAGAAACTAGATATTAAGATGAATCTAACAATATCACACATGATATTTTTATTATTTAAAGTATATATTAGTTGAAATTTAGGATCAAAGGCTACAAATTTAACTTTAAGAAAATAAATAAACAAATTTTAGTGGGATGGAGGGAGCACATAGATTAGCACTTGAGAAAATAGTCATAGTCACTTTGTTTACATCTTTTCCTTGATATGATTGACAACTTCGGGGTCCATGGCAAATGCCTTGGCAAGATCATCAAGCTCAATGGAGGGATCAGATCCAAAAAGAGCTCTCGGAATGTTCATAATGCCTGGATTCTGACTGCTCAACACGCTAATTGCCACGGCATTTCCCATCCCCACATTCCTCTGGAAATGAATCATCCCTATAGGGAACACAAACACATCTCCCTTTTGCAAAACTTTTGTGAAAAATCGAGAGGGAAGCGTCGTAACGAATCCAACCCGGAGTTTGCCCTCAAGAACAGTGAGGATTTCGCTGCCCCTCGGATGAATGTGTGGAGGGTTAATTCCTGATGGTGCGTAGTCGATTCGCGCCACTGAAACGCCAACAGTGTTTAGCCCGGGAAATTCAAGCACGGATAGTCGCGTGACGGTTGAGCCGAAGAGGTTTGTGGTGTTGCGACGGATGTTGATGCCGCTGTAGAAGAAGTCATCAGCCTCAACGTTCTTCGAGTTCTTGCATGCAAAGCCGTTTACTTTCACTACAAGAAAATTTATTTTGGAAGAACAGAAATGGCCTTAATATTTGTAAAATCTTCGGTCATAAAATACTACAATGTAAAGTTAACGTAACACTTTGAAAGTGTTATCTTTGGATACTAAAACAGTTAACTTGGACCTATTGCAATATGTTTACAAGTATTACCTTAATTGACGATCTTTTCAAGATTTAGGTAAAAAAAATTGAAGGTTTAATTTAAGTAACACTTTTTAAAATATTGTAACACTTTAATAACTGTTGTTGGAAAAATGTTACAATATCTCTAGTTTGCAGCAGTGATAGATAAACTAATAGAATTAATTTCTTCTTGCAAAATGATTGGATTCAAGTTCAATGTAGCTGGTAAAAACTTTCGCTAAACTAGTTTCCACAACTAATTGATTTACTAGTGGTTTGAAGCAAATACTTCACTACAAATTAAGGAAATTTTGAGGAAAAACTGAATATGGTGAAATCAATAAATTAATGTGTACCTGGGCTGTGGGGTTCCGCAACACAAAGATCTTGGAGAAGTTTGGGGTCAGAAGCCAGGGCAAAATGGGTAAAAGCTACCATGACACTCCACAAGATACAATATACTCTAGCCACCATTTTCGAGTGCTGAAAAACGAATGGTTATCACTAAAACTAACCAGTTAATTGATTATGAATTGTGATCAGGACCTTAACTTTTACCGTTTGGTAAACTGATCAATTTTTGGTTAGGGTCAAATTGGGTGGCTAGGGCAAGATTATATATACGTGGAAAGGTGTCTCGTTTTCGGAGAAACCGAAGGAGACTGCTAAAGATTTGTGTTTGGCGTGAAGCAAAAGCATTTCCATTCCGGACTATAGGCATATTGACTGAGTATAGCCGGCCGGAAGGGGAAGAGGATAACCAGAGCCGCCCGAAGGGAGGGCAACTAAGCCTAAAAGTTGTAGACCCAGTCACCCAGGGCGCCAAATATTTAAGAGGCCTCATAGTTTTATGCTTTTCTAGTAATTTTATATTATTTTCATTTTGCCATAAATTTTCAGTATTTTCAAATAATTGTATTGTAATTTTTAACAATTTTTGGTGGTAATTTAATACTATGTATCTTTGACATTTTAACATCACTACTACTTGAAAAACTTTAGTAACAAAGCTCGATGTAATGAATGTTTTCTTAATATATATTTGTTTTAGTAAAGTGCATTCTTGCTTTTCAGTTTCTTGTTTAGTGCACATATACCCCTTAATTTTTCAAAAATACACATATACTCCTAGTTTTTTGTTTGTGCACACATACGCAGTAGTTTTCCAAACACTGATCGAGTATAAGGATATATAAGAGGGTTATAAGTTCACTCTTAAAAAAATGGGAGGAATATATGTGCATTTTCGAGAAATAGGGAATATATGTGCACTAAACAAAAAACTTGAATGCATGAATGCACTTTATTTTTTAATTTTTTTTTTCAATCTCACAATCTTGCAATAACCATTTCCTTTTAGATTCATCACGAGAAGAAGCAAAGGGGGTGGCGTTATGTTTCCCAGAATATCTGCTTAATTAGGATCGACAAAGTCTGGTAGGAGAACAAGAATTAATGTGCAATATTATAAAATTTAATTAGAGATAAAGTTTTTATTATAATTTAAGAAAGTTTCGAAGAAAACGAGGGATTTGGGTGAAAATACTCCCCATATTTTGTTATTTATGTCACACTTACTATAATGGATGTTTTCATTTATTTGACACTTTTTCAATTTTTAGCAAAATTCCTTCAATTTCATCCACTCATTCTACTTTTTATTTTCTACATTTAATTTTAACCATTCATTTTTTCACATAAATCCAAGCACCTAAACCTATGGTGTCATAAATAGAAAAATGGAGGGAGTACCACTTTTGGGGGTGCTGAGCATAAATAATTGGGGAATTAATAATTCCGAGTAATAAAAATCTTGCTGGTCAAGAATACGGGTCGGAGAAATTCTCGGATAATTTTTTCTCCTCTTTTTCGCGCAATGCGCGGATGTTTACTGCTGGATTTGATGTTTCATTTTCATTAATTGATGTTTTAACCAATCAAGGTGAGCTTTTTACTAGAAAAAATTTTCACTAAAATTATGTGTTTTAAAATTAGGTTTTGACCTTTTGATGTAAATATTGTGTTTATATGTTATATTCTTGACACTTTTCTTATTTTGACACTAACATCTTAATTTTGAATTTATATTTTCACTTTGATTGATGCGTTAGTTTTTCAACATGTCATTTTCAAAGCTAATATTGATGTTTCTTTTTTTCTTTTTTTCCAACTAATAGATTTTTATTTAATATATTCTTGATATTTAAATAGTGTGAAATGAGTTTTTTAAATTCTAATACTAATGTTTTATTTTTCTCTTGATATTAGTGTTCTTATATTGTTGTACACATCAACAAATTTAATGTTTCATTTCAATTATTTAATGTTCCAACCAAACCCTGTGATAATTTTGCATAATTCATTGTTTTACTAAAAATTGTCCAATTTTCTATTTTAAACTTATATTTTCACATTTATTGATTTATTAACTTTTCAGTGAGTTGTTTTAAAAATTAATATCGATATTATTTTCCTGAATATTATACCTTAATTTAATGGATGTATTAATGTTTCAGGGAATGATTTTTTTTAAAATTTTAATAATAAATTATTTTACTTTCGATGTTAGTGTCACATTTGGTTAATATTTTAATATTTTTATTAATGTTTAACTATTTTAATCTTTATTTATAGTGTTTTTATTTGATATTTAATTATTTTAATTTGATGTGCATTTTTTGTTATGGATGTTTAGGAATCTCAAATTTAATACTCCTGAAAATATTTAATCTCAAATTTAATACTTCTAAAATATTTAATTGTTTTAAATTATTTTTTAATCCCCAACATATGTCGCAATACCATCTTTTGGTCCTCGATGCCAATACCGCGTACATTCGGTATCCAACAAATTTAAAATGATTTGTTAGGTCCCCAAACCAGATTACAGGTGGTTTTCTGGTAGACTAGATTATTTTTTTGGTCCCTAACATATGATATTATATCATCTTTTGGTCACCAAAACCATTTGAAAACCACCTTGGGGACCAAACAAATCATTTGAATTGTTTGGGTATCAAATGTATGCGGTATTGGCACTGGGGGACCAAAAGATGGCATTGCGACATATGTTGGGGGACCAAAAAAATAATTTAGTCTAAAAAATACTTATTTATTCACCCCTAAATTTGAAATCTCTTATCTAATACTCTCTCCGTCCCACTTTAAAGTTCCTAATTGCTTTTTGCACAAACTCTAAAATAAGTATATGTGACATTTTTTTAATGGGTGATGAGAGTAGACATACATAAATCAAATGAAAGAAAGAGTTATGACCACATATTTATGGCTAAATGTAGAAAGTTTAGAATTAGGAAGTTTATAGTGGGACGTCCCAGAAACGAAAATAGAAAGTTTATTGTGGCGAGGAGTATTTTTCTTATCACTAATTATTACATTGGTCTTACCATGAGACGATCTCGCATGAGACCGACTATTAGGATTCTAGCTAGTTCTACAATAATTAAATGGGACCGTCTCTTGAAAAATGAATTTCCATAACTTCTAACTAGTTCTACAATAATTAAATGAATCCGTCTCTTGAATGACGATCTTTCCATAAGCAATGGAAAGACCAGAGACTCAAGTACAATTTTATCAAAAAAAAAGAAAAATTATGTGTTAAGGAAATTAAAATCAGGGTCAAATTCGGGTTATAAGCCATTTGGTTAAACTCACACGTCTACAATATTTAACTTATATGTTTTACTCTAAATATATAATGTTTCTATTTAAAACTTAATTATTTCACTTGTAGTTATCGTAAAGTATAAACTTATAAATTCATATTATTATTATTAAATCTCATTTTCCCCACAACTTTGTCTAGTTAAATAATCAAATACTTCATCAGTTTAATGTATTTTAACAACTCACAATAGTACAAGAGGGTCATTAACGGCGTTAAAACTGCCAACCAATTCTATTTTTCTTCAATCATCTCTTCTCCATCTTTCCATTGTGGGGAGATAGGGAACAACCGTTTATTTTAAATGATGTTTCTATTATTGAATACGTGTGAGATTTGTCTCTACACTTTAGTTTTTTCCTTCGACCTGATCGATTAAATTGCTGTGATGAAAACTCAATATAGTTGCATTGATATTTTGTTCTCGATATGCTAGTACAGATCGTGTGTTCATAATTTTATTTGTGGTTATATCTTCTGATTTTCATTAATTTTTATATGCCAGATTTGTGTTTCTCAAAGTGTTTATAGTTTGAACAATATAGGTCCTGGTTGGATCAAGTGGTTTTATATTTGTTGAAGATCCCTGTTTGGCATAGTGATATTGATGCATGATACACTCCTCTCTGCCAAATGGTCATGGTTTTTGCGGGAAAAGAGTTAATATCCCTTAGGGAAATGCTATAGTTTTATTATATTTCTAATCAGTAATAAGTAAAGACGATCAATCTGGTTGACATGTAATTTAGATATCCCTTCAATATGTTAGTTATTGCTAGAGGCTAGTTAGGTTCGATGTCAACTCCACTCATTCTAATCGTTGTTGGGCTTTTTTCCCATTACCTTTGAATGATTTAAAAAAACCACGGTGAAATAGGGAGATAGACGGTCATTTTGAACCCTCGCCACTGGCACCGCCATGCAATTAAGCAGCCATTTAGCTGTCAGTTTAACACTATTGAGAACACTTCTGATGTTTGAAGTGACCTAGGAAGTTAATAAATAATTCTGTTGAAACCATAAATCCAGATAGACCATATCGTTCCATTTTTCATATGAACCAAGATCGACATTGGTACATATGCGACCCAACCAAAGGCCTAACCCAGTCAGCGCCTAATGAAGTCACTACTACATAAATGGCCTTTTACTGCGGTTCATCACGAAATATAACTATAGCCCAGAACTGCAGTAATTTCAAGAGTAGTTAAAAGTAAAAAAAATCATGCCAATTTTTTTTTCAATTGGAAGAACCAGAGGTGTAGATCTTCTTTACAAAAAAATGGTCGGCCTGGAATAAACTGAACAACCCATAAATAAGTTCCGGCAGTCAAGAATATACCCAATCGATCAATCCAACTAAAATTTCTAGCAAAACAAACCCACAAATAAAAACAAATCCGAATCAAATTATAAAACACCAGAAATAAAATTCAAATAAACCTTTTCATTAAATTCATAAATATTATAACCATAAACAAAGAGATCTAAAAATAAAACCTAAAAGCCTATAAACTTTAGGGCGTCTCCCGTGTGAAGACGCAGCAGCCGATATCAATGTGAAGCGCATTTGAGTGTCTGTGATGAAGCATTGTGGTTTGAGCGGCCTTCAGAGAGAGGTTGAGCGGAATTTGAGGAGTGACCGCGATGGAGCGATGAGATTCGAAAGGCGCAGCGGCTGTGGAAGAGTTGAGAGGGTAAAAATGTAAGAAGAAAAAGATGGGCCTTATTTGTTGACCCCATCGCCAATAGTCGTAGATAATTCCAATGTGACTCTGCCAATTTAGGGAAGCTAGAAGTCGAGATCCCGTATGTAAGAAGGCTCTTAAGTGTGATTGTTTTTATCATTGAAAGGATTTAACTCTATTTCGCAGAAGAAGAATATGTGTGATGACTAAATTTTACTTTCAATTCTTGTATTTTGGGATAACATTTCTATTTCAAATTGTACTTTGACATGACATAATTCGATTGTCTTTTTCTATTTTTTGCATCGCAATCATAATGATTATCATGTATGTAGTTAATATGTGATGCTACAATATTTTCACATATCACTAGTAGAGAGCCTTCTATTAAAGTTAGCCATGGAAGGAGGTTATAGAAAACTCGCCAATAACCACCTTAAACAACCCTTCCCAAACTCGAAAACTCATATTCGGACCCCTTCTTTGAAATTAATGGATGTTGTTAGATCATATTAAGGCGGTTTATGAACAACCACCTTTAATTAGGGTTAATAAAAGGAGGTTCAAGGGAGAAACACCTTTAATTAACCCTAATTAAAGTCGGTTATGACAAACCGCCTTTAAAATGATCATTTACAAGTTTAAAATGGGGTACGATTAAGATTTTGAACTCGGAAAACACATGACGATGATATCATAAAGAGAATATGTATATTACAAGCTCGGAAAGTATTTTTCAAGTTCGGAAAATATGTAATCGTGCCTTAAACCCTAAGAAAAAACGTTTTCGATTTCGGAAAGTGGCCGGATATTTAAAAAAATGCGCCCATTTCATTATATGCCACAAAACCTTAAACTTGTGAAGAAAAAGCTCAAATTACTTCACCTTTGTTGAAGAAAAGGTTTTGTACATGATAATTCATCATTTGCCATTGGAGAATGTTAGTTTTATTCAAATTATGTACTTAATAACCTTGAAATAATAGAAGGTGTATTAAATGTTTCATTTATATATTTCCCATTATGGTTTGAGATTAGTTAGGGTTATGATTATTGTTGAATGGATCCTCATGTGTTGCCTTTTGATTCACTTTTTGGATAATGGATCGAGATGAACTAATTGGTAATGATCTTAGAAAATCACCTGAGTACATGTCATTGGTTGAATAATTAATTTCGTTCACATTTGAATATGCTTCTAAAAATGGTTCTTCGCGGGCACGATGCCCGTGTAAGGATTGTAGAAATGATGCATATGTAGGGAGGAAGAAGATGTGGGAACATCTCATAATGAGATGGTTCTAAACAAGCTACACTCGTTGGGTATGTCATGAGAAAGTTGTGGAAGCCTCTCATTCAAATGAACTTAAGGAAACGATGGTGAGTGATGAATTAGATGGAAATGCGGAGTTTGATGAAATGGTGAAAGATATCACAAGAGAGTTCAAAGGTAAACCGGAGTCGTTAGAAGCTTCGATTGAAGACAAAAGGACACCTTTGCACAATGGTTCGAAACACTCATTTCTGAGTGTGACTCTGCAGATAATAAAATTGAAGGTAAAATTTGGATTGAAAGATAACTCAATGACCGAGGCTTTTGAGGTTTTCAGGGATTTTCTTCCCGAAAGTATGCTGCAAAACAAAATAATATGGCCAATGGGATTGTAATTGCAAAAATCCATGAATGTCCAAACGATTGTATGTTGTATAGTGGGGAAGATGATATGATCGAGAAACTTGTCGGATATGCGGCCAGTCTCGGTACAAGTTGAAGAGATGTGAGTTTACGGTGGGTGCGGAAGTTTCATTGAAATCAAAGAAAAAAACTTCGGGAAAGGTGTTATGGCACCTCCCGATCATTCTCCATTTTATGAAGTTGTATGCATGTAGGGAAGATGTAATGTTTTTGCTGGCAAGTGGATTGGGTCCGTCCGGTGGATGAAGTGATAAGACATACTTTGGACGACAAGCAATGGAAGAAAGTTGATGCCCTATACCCCGAGTTTTGCAAAGAATACTAGCATTTGAGGTTCGGATTATGTACCAACGGTATGAATCCTTTTGGTAATATGAGTAGTACACAAATCTCTTGGCCTGTTATGTTGTTCATATACAACCTTCCGTCTTGGTTAACCATGAAACGTAAGTATGCGTTGTTGTCTTTGATGATATCAGGTCTGAAGCAACCGATTAATGATATTGACATATATCTTGCCCCTCTAGTGGAGGATTTATTAACTTTTTTTAAGGATGGAGTTTGAGCGTATGATGGTTTTGCTGAAGATTTGTTCACTTTGAAAGGGTTGTTATTTTGCACAATTAATGATTTTCCTGCATACATAAATTTTTCAGGGTATTATGTGAAAGACCGCTTAGCTTGTCCTATCTGTGAGAAGGACACTGATTTTCCTGAGTGGCACCCATGACGATTGACCAAAACATGGTTCATTGGGAAAGTAGAGGCAAGAGGTGCACTGGTGCCACCGACAGGAACCGAGATATATGAAAATGTTAAGAATTTGCCCAATGACTTTGGTAAGAAGAAAAGAAAGGCTGCCGTTGAAGGAAGTTGGAAGAAATGCTCAATTTTTTTTAACCTTTTTTTGGGAACATTTGGATGTTAGATGTTGTTTGGAATAAATGCTCATTGAGAAGAATATTTGTGATTCTTTGGTTGGGACATTTTTTAATACCCCTGAGAAGACAAAGGACGGAGTGAAGGTTAAGCTATATATGGTTGAGTTGGATATCCGGAAGAACCCAGGGCTAGTGTGTACAGGTGATGATTGTTATTTGCCCCCTACTTTCTATTCAATGTCGTAGTCAGAGAAGATATATTTTTGTGAGATCCTTAGTAGTGTGAAAGTTCCTGGTGCATACTCGTCCAACATCAGTACTTGTGTGTCAGTCAAGGAGTTGAGGTTGGGTGGGCTGAAGTCACGCGATTTTCACAACCTAATGCAAGAATTGAATGTCATTGTTATTCGATCTACATTGCCTTCCCATGTAATATTGTGCATTACAAAGCTTTGTTTGTTTTTCAAATTGATTTGTTGCAAAATTATTAGTGTATCGAAGTTGGATAGGTTGCAAGTAATGATTGTTGAAGTTTTGTGCCATATGGAAATGTGGGG
>JAULKM010153145.1:0-17076 GCA_032355605.1 Rubia tinctorum
AACAAACATGATAAAGAATTCGACATTATCACATTTATCTAGCATTCATCAAATCATCAACCATATTATAAGCTCTAATTCATGCCTTTGGATTTCATATCAAAAGAAAGGAGAATTAGCTATTTTCTTCAAACCCTAACAAGTAATCATACAAGCATTTCATATGCTCAAACTTCTAACATTATTAATGCATTCAAAAACTTAATTCAAAGCACAATAAATACACAATAGGGAAAGCATTAAATAGATAGAAATGATTCTCTAAACATGGATAAGGAAGTTTCAATCCATTGTTCCCAAGGAGATTACTAGCCTAGATAATGAAAACATATAACTAATATACAAAAACTAAGAAAAGAAGAAGAAGAAATCTAGGGTTTCAAACCCAGAAAATCACAGGAAGAAAAGGGGTTCTGAAGAGAGAGAGGATAGGGTTTGGTATTTATAGTACAAAAAGAAGAAAAGATTTCTGGCCGCCATTCTGTCGCGACTCGCGATGAGACCATCGCGAGTAACAGCGGAGCCTAGATTTAGCATCTTGATTTCTTTCTTCTCCTTGTATCAAGTTCTCCCCTTCACATCACTTTTCTTTAATCCCTCTAGCATTCAAAGCTCAAAATAAGGTCTTCAAACATTTAAAGATAGTCTTCAAAGTCTTCCAACATTAACCTTGTCACACAAAATTCCCTATAAAAGTAATAAAAGCATAAAATCACTCTTAACTCATCTTAGATAATTTCAAGGAAAAATGCCACATTTACAGCACAAAAGTGTACACAAGTGAATCCAAAAAGTCCCAAAATAACTGTATAAAATGGACACATCAGTACTTCTCTCAGCTGCACCCAGGAATGTCATTGGCTGATTGGACTGTTGGACTCACAATGGTATCCCCCCCTGAAGCCGATGCTCATTCTTCCAGCGGGACTCAACAACTAGTTGAAGACACGGTGGTTCCTACTAAGGAAGTTTCCCATGTTGTCGGCAACTCGAAGAAGGACTGTGAAGTCAGGCAGGTCAGTGCAAGGGATGAAGGCGGGGAGGTTAGTGCCATGGTCACTGAGGAGGCTGAAGAAGAATATGGTGCAACGAAGCTCTGAAGAAAGAAGACCCCCCCTCTTTCTCTTTTCCGTCTGTTTCCCTGCTGAGGGATGAAACATTTATTGGCTTTCTGTTGTTTTTATTTTTAATTTTTTGTATCAAACTTTGGATCTTTTTAGATATACCCGTTAGTTGTGTTTTTTTAAAACATATTTCAGCCTGAACTGCATTAGCTTTTTTTTCCAGCGCTCGTTGTGGCTGGAGCTGTAATTCTTTTTATCTTTGAAAATCAACCTGTAGTCGTGCTTCCTGCCAGAGTAAGCGTTTCCAGCTTCGACCTGCACCTGGTTCACTTAACTCCGACATCAATCGTTGTCGGAGTTTTGTGATCTTTGTCTTGCATGACCTGGATTGCTATTGTACTGACTGTTTGGGCCAGCATCTAAGCTTTAACCTATGTTCCGACTCATGCTTTCCCGACTATAGCTTTGGTCGGAAATTAATTTTCCTTAGCCTCTTTGAGATTCAGCCTGCACTTTGCACTGGCAGTTTGCGCCAGTGCGACAACTTTAGCCTGAATCAGGCCTTTCTCCATCGCTGGGTGTTGTCGGAGATTAGTTTTCCATAGCCCCTTTGAGATTCGGCCTGCACTTTGCGCTGGTATTATGTGCCAGTGTAGAAACTTTAGCCTAAATCGGGCCTTTCTCCGGCATTGGGTGTGACTGGAGATTAGTTTTCCTTATCCCCTTTGAGATTCGGCCTGCACTTTGCGCAGGAAGTTTGCGCCAATGTGGCAACTTTAGCTTGAATCGGGCCTTTCTATGGTGTGGGTGCAGCTGGAGATTCATTTTCCTTAGCCTATTTGAGATTCGGCCTGCAGTTTGCGCTGGCAGTTTGTGCTAGCGTGACAACTTTAGCCTGGATCAAGCCTTTCTCCGGCGCTGGGTGCTTCTGGAGATTCATTTTCCTTAGCCCTTTGAGATTTGACCTGTACTTTGCGCTGGCAGTTAGCGCCAGTGCATAAATTTTAGCCTGAATCAAGCCTTTCTCCGGTTCTGGTGTAGCTGAAGATTCATTTTCCTTAGCCCCTTTGAGATTCGGCCTGCACTTTGCGTTGGCAGTTTACACCAGCACGACAACTTTAGCCTGAATCAGTTATTTCTTCGGCGTTGGGTGTGACCGGAGATTCATTTTGCATAACCCCTTTGAGATTCAGATTGCTCCTTGCACTTGCAGTTTTCCCTAGCGCAATAACTTTAGCCTGAATTGGTCCTTTCTCCGGCGTTGGTTGTGGCTGGAGATTCATTTTCCTTAGCTTCTTTGAGATTCGGCCTGCACTTTGCACTGTAGTTTGCGAGAGAGCAGAAACTTTAGCCTGAATCGGGCCTTTCTAAGGCACTGGGTGCGGATAGAGATTTGTTTTCCTTTTTATCCTGCACTCATTACAAGCACTACACAAAAATCAGAGCGGGGATGTAGTTCGGGGTTTCTTCGGTATCATCTCTCTTTCACAGGCTTTCAACATATTTGATCCTTTCAGGAACCCCGTCTCGCATACCCGTCATATTAAACCACCCAAAAGTAGTTATTATAAGTAAATAAATTTACAATCGCTTTAAGCGTGATACCTCCTCAGGTTAGCTATGTTCCAGGTCCTGGGAATTGGTCTTCCATCCATCGTCTCCATTTTGTATGCTCATTTTCCCAATACCTCAGTCACCTTGTATGGGCCCTCCTATACAACATCCACCTTCGTCTGACTCTGGGCTCGACTTGCTTTATTCTTTCTTAACACTAAGTCCCCTACTTTCAAGGATCTTATTGGCACCCTGCTGTTGTAATGATGTTCCATCCAGGATTTGTACGCTGCTTCCTTTAGTGCTACCTTCTCCACGAGTTCATCCAGGGCCTCCAAGCTCTCCCTGACAGCTTCTCAATTTTCTTCCTGGTTCAATGGTTCTGCTACTCTCTAGCTTGGTGCTGCTACTTCTAGGGGAATTATCACCTCCGTCCCATAACACATCTTTTACGGTAATTCTCCTGTAGCGGTTCCGGGGGTAGTCCTGTATGCCACAACACACTCATTAATTATTCTTCCCCCTCTCCTTTGGCTTATCCCAGCCTCCTTTTCAGCCCTTGAAAAATTATCCTGTTTGTCACTTTCATTTGCCCGTTTTCCTGTAGGTGGGCTATAGTGATGAAGTGCTGCTTTATGTTCAATTCTGCGTACCATGACCTGAAAAGTTCATGAGTAAACTATTTTCCATTGTCGCATAAAATCACTTGCGGGATGTCGAACCTGCACACTATGCTCATCCAAGCAAAAGTTGTCATTCTTCTCCCTGTTATGCTTGCTATGGCCTTAGCCTCCATCCATTTTGGGAAGTAATCAACTGCCACAAGTAAAAATATCTTTCTCCCTATAGCCTCGGGGTATGGTCCTGCAATGTCAATCCCCCATTTAGCGAAGGGCCAGGGTGACCTTATGCTGGTCATTCACTCTGATGGAAGCCTCTGCAATTTAATTTCTTCCTTACACCTGCGACATTGTTTGGCCATCTTTTCCAAGTCTGCCCTCATGGTTGGCCAATAGTATCCTACACGTACTGCACGCAGTGCCATTATCCTTGCTCCCTGATGACTGCCGCAACTTCCTTCGTGAATTTCCCTAAGAATAGTTCTGTCAGCAATGGACCTGCGCATCTGAGCCACCGATATGTATATCCTCTCTTGTACAGCAACCCATTTCTGACAGCATACTATAACGACTTTCTTTTTATTATTCTTTCTTCCTTTTCCCCTGTCGGCAGCTTCTCATGCTCTAGGTACTCGCAAATTAGGGGTCATCCAATCGAACGTTGATCCCTGTACTGCCACTTCCTGCTTTGAATCTGTTGACCTATGAGCTAGCTCCTCAACCAACACAGTCATGGTTAAGTGCGCGTGGGTTGAGGAGGCCAACTTGCTCAACGCGTCTGCCCTGGTGTTTTGAGATCGTGGGACCCTGGTAACATCAAAATATTTAAACTCGGTCACTAGGCTTCTAAGTTTGTCCCTGTATTTCATCATTGCCGGCTCCTTGGCAGAATACTGTCCATTATACTGGTTGGCCACCAGCATTGAGTCTCCGTAGGCTTGCTGCTTCTTTGCTCCCAACTTCCTGGCTATTTCTATGTTCGCAATCAGTGCCTCGTATTCAGCTTCATTGTTTGAGGCTGAGAACTTGAAGTGTATAGAAGAGGTCGACTCCACTCCTTTCCGATCTGATATTACCAGGCCCATGCATTCTCCCTCCACCCCGGAGGCTCCATTTACGTATAAATTACATTCGTCCATACCCCCTTTTCCACCCCAAATCACAGATTGGGGCCCTCATTCTACTACAACCCCTTTTATCTTTTCCTCCTTTGGCATCTCTGCTAGAAAATCTGCCATCACCTGCCCCTTAATTGATCTTCTTGGGGCATATTCAATGGTGTGCTTTCCTAGCTCAATTGCCTACTTCATTAATCTCCCCGAGCTTTCCGGCTTGGTCAGTATCACTTTGAGTGGTTGGTTCGTCAGGACCACTATAAGGTGCGCTTGGAAATATTGCCTTAGTCTCCTTTCTCCATTGACCGGGGCAACACTAGCTTCTCCTGAATTGTGTATCTCTGTTCGAGACCCTGCATGACCAGACTGAAAAATTATACCGGTCGTTGGACTTTGTTTTCTTCTTTAACCAGAGAGCCGCTTACAACCTCATCGCTCGTTGCCACACACAAGTATAGGGTTTCTCTCTTCTTTGGGCTGGTCAATGTGGGAAGATCTTTCAGGTGGGTCTTCAGCTCCTCAAATGCCTTCTCCTATAATTCTCCTCATTGCACCATCCCTTTTTTTGTCCACACATCCTTTTCAGCATTTTGAAAAATGGGAGCGCCTTTTCAGCTGCTCGTGACATAAAACGGTTCATAACCGCCAGCTTCCCATTCAGGATCTGAACCTTCTTCACTGTGCTTGGGGATTTCATTTCTAAAATCGCCTTTATCATTTTGGGGTTGGCGTGCAGGTCCTCGTTTGATACCATGTGCCCCAGGAATTTCCCCACTCCTACTCCGAATTGGTATTTGGCTAGGTTCAGCTTCATCCCGGTCTCCCTGAATTGCAACAAAGTCTCCCTGGCATCCTCTACGAAAGTCTCATACCAACTTCTTTTTATCACCATGTCATCCATGTACACCTCCAGGTTTCTCATAATCTGTTTCTGGAAAACTTTATCCACCACCATTTGTTACGTTGCTTCAGCATTTCTCAGGCCAAAATGCATCATATGCTAACCGAAAGCCCCCTTCTCCGTGATGAAGGCAGTTTTCTCTACATCACTTTCTAGCATGGGGATATGGTGATATCCCTTATATGCATCGAGAAAACATTTGATTGGGCAGTTGGTAAGAGTGTCTACCTTCTGGTCGATGACCGACCACAGGTAGCAGTCATTAGGACAGGCCTTGTTCAGGTCCGTATAGTCTACACACATCCTTTATCTACCATCAGTCTTCTTAACCAGTACTGGATTGGCCAGCCAGGTTGGATAAGGAATTTCTTCCAGGATCCCGACTGCAACTAGCTAGCTCACCTCTTTGTTGACTGCTTCATCCCTTTCCCTGCATAGCATTCTCTCCTTTTGCTTGACTAGCCTGTAACAGGGGTTCACCTTCAGCTCATGACAACCTATATCCTTTGACACCCCCCATTATATCTTCCATATTCCTGGCGAAATCTCTCCCATTTTCCTCCAGGACCTTTATCAGTCTGTCTTTCACCTGAGCTGGGAGGTTGGTTCCTACCTGTACCGACTATCTTTCATTCAGCCTCACCGTTTCCATTTCTATGCCCAGCTTCGATTGATCATTTCCCTCCGTGATTAACCTGACATGCCTTACCAGTGTCTCATAGCTCATGCCTTCGTCTTCCCGTTTCCTCTTGCTGAACGCAATCCCGTGGCACTCTCTAGCTCTCTGTTGGCCTCCCTTTACTATGGCTATCCCTCCCTTGGTCGGGAACTTCAATAACAGGTGCAGGGTAGACACTATGCCCTTGAGTAATGCTAGCGCCGGCCTGCCTAGTATCAGCCTTCTCTCACTATCACCGGGAGGAGTATAGTATCTTTCAGCTATACCGTCCTGTATGTAAAATCCACCAGTGGGGTGCTCATCCATTCCAACTTTCTCCTAGTATTCTCATCCGACTTCTTAAAATAATGCCAATATATAACTTTTGCGGAGCTCCCTCCGTCGACATATGCTCGGTGTATCCTCTTATCCATTACTACGACTGTTATCACCACCACATCTGTGCGTGCTGGCCTGTCCGGTATCAGGTCACTATTGTCAAACGTTATTGCTTCGTTTGCTCCAAGCTTCCTTACATCCGGCATTGGCTGCGGGGTCTGCCTGCAGCGTGCTTTTCGCTAAGACTCAGCCTTCCTCCTGCACTTCCACCTATGATGGCGTATAAATCTGTTACCGTAGCTATTATTTCTCTTTGATCGGGGGTATTCTCTCTCTATCTTTTGTGATGTTCATCAACTTTCTCGGCTCTGGCCACCTCCTTTCCCTTAGCTCGTCTTTGCTCCCTATCGAGGCTCCTTACCTTACCCCGATTGTCCTACCATTTTTGGAATCATCCATACTTATTTTTACCCTAGCAGGTAGCCCTGTTGTGATCCTTCACGCTTTTTTCCAGATGTGCCAGTTACCCAATCCGCACTGCATCCTTTATGTTGTGCTTTAGGTTAATACAGTCGTTCGTGTCATGGCCATGGTCATCATGGTACTCACAAAACTGGGACTTATTCCTCTTCTCCAGCGGCATCTTCATCCTTGCTGAAACATCCAGGATGCCTTTTCCAGCACATAGGGCAAAAATGTCTCTGGCCATTTTGATCAGATGGGTGAAAATCCTTTCTGACCTTTTAAACCTGCCGGATATCTGCCTGACGCCTGTCCGATTGGCCCCCACTTTCTTCGTCCTTCCTTCCGAGTTGTCCTTCTCAGCTCTACACTAACTATGGCCTCCCAATGCTTCCTTCCTCCTTTTATCAGCCAGGTCTGCCCTGTGGAAATTTCCAACTCTTCTCATCAACTCATCAATAGTCACTGATGGGTCCAGGGTGAAATTCTGCAACAATAACTCATGCCTGAGACCATTCATAAATGTGTCGATGAGGAACTGGTTGCTCTTCTCCTCTACCTGATTTGCTTCATAATGTAATCTCTCCCAGTACGCTGACAGTGTATCCACTGGCTTCTGCCTGATGGCAAGTAGCTCTGATCTCGTCTTCCAAAACTTCTTCCTTTGCATGAAATGGGTTAAGAAATTTTCCTCTAGCTGGCTGAAGCTGTCTATCATCCCGTCTTCCAAATTCCTGAACTATACCCTGGCCGCAGCTGTCATGGTGGTTGCAAACAACTCGCACCATATAGCTTGCGGTATAGAAAAAGTGGCCATGTTGGTACAAAAGGTGTGCAAATGGTCCTCCAGGTCTGCCTCACCATTGTACTGACCCAAGTTCATTGCTGTTTTCAGCATTGGGTCTGCCATAAACAGTTGTATCCGTCTAGTAAACGGCAAGACCTTAGCTTGCATGTCTGGGACCTCCTCTCCTTTTGGCGGTGCCTTTCACCCTATCTGTTCTTTGTTTCTCTGGAGTGGTAGATAACCTTCACTCCACTCGCTGTCTGCCATTATCTCTTCCGATCCAACTCATCCATTTTCCCTGAAGAGGTTGTACTTTTCTCTCTCCTTGCTCCACTTTGAACCATCTACGACACTTTACCTCCTCTAGTGGGTGCCTTAAAATATCCCTCTTATCCCGGGAAAAGCTTCGTAGGGTGCACATCATGTCTCCTCCACCGGGGCTGCTTATCCTCCATTTCTCTTAGTCTGTTCATCATCTTTTTCTGGGACACCATTATCGTTTGAAGGATCTCTAAGTTGTTTGCCTACTCCTTTGCCGTGTGGATTTTGTGTCTTTCTCCCATCAGCGCCAGCATCGGAGCAGGCTCATCCTCCTACATTGTGTCTTCTATCATCACCTGGTTGTACAAATTTTCAGGCATTTGTGTCTCCATATTCTCCAAGCTGCGTGGATGCTAAAATATTATTACGATCCCCACAGACGGCGCCAATATTAATACCAAAATTTGTAGTAAGTCAATCGATGATCCACACCAGCCCAATATGCACCTGAACCTACAAGAAAGACAGAGATATGTCAGGCAGGTATGCCCAGGGATGTGCCTACTCTGACACTCCCGTTAGCCCCTGAAGCCATGCAGAAGCGTAACTAAGTGAATAGTAGACTGATTGGAAAATCTTACCTCGTGTCTTACACTCTTCCTCATTATATGTGGTTTGGTGGGTGATGGGACTAGAGCTGTCCCATCAGCGCCCGTCAAAATGCTACCTGCCTAACCTCACACCCAGGTAGCATCCCTGGGTATACAGGTTGTGCATTCCTGTCTTCTTTCTGATTATTGGGCCATTAGGCCTATACATTATTATGTGGAGAATTGCAGAAGAAAGCGTTTTGAGGAATTGCAGGCCTAACTAAAGGATCTTCCTACTCTGACCAACCCAAAAGAGGGGGAAACTCTATATTTGTATGTAGCAGCAAGCGATGAAGTAGTCAACAGTGCTCTGGTCAGGGAGGAGAACAGAGTTCAACAACCAATGTACTTCAGGAGCCGAGCCCTGCAAGGGCTAGAGCAGAGATATACTAACCAGGAGAAACTTGCCTCAACTCTAGTTCACGTAGCAAGGAAACAAAGGTAGTACTTCCAGGTGCATCCCGTGATGGATTTGATGAATCATCCGCTGAAGGCAGTACTAACCAAACCGGAAAGCTCAGGGAGATTGATGAAGTGGGAAGTTAATCTGGGAGAGTATGCCATTGAATATGCCCTGAGAAAGGCGATAAAGTGGCAGGTAATGCTATACTTTCTAACATAAGTGCAAAAGGAAAAAATGATGAAAGAAGTGGAAGGAGATTCCCAGGCTATACAGCCCACAGGTCAAGACGAGCGGACAGGTACAGACGTGTGCAAGTTGTATGTAGATGGAGCCTCCGAAGTGGAAAGAGTGTGGGCCTAGTGGTATCCGACCCAGAAGGTGTGGAATCAACCTACGCCCTGAGCTTTAAATTTCTAGCCCCCATCAATGAAGCAGAAGCAGGTCAACCAACGTAAAATACGTAGGGGAGATACAGGGTCAGTGCCTGACTAGACGACACCCATTCGTAACTACCTGGTGCATGAGATGCTACCAGCGTATGATAAAAAGGCAAGGACACTAAAAAAAACTGCAGTACTCTCTGAGGAGCGGCCTGATTTACAAGAGAGGTTAGACTGAACCATGGCTCAGATGTGCAGGACCCGAATTGGTAGACACGATCTTCCGGAAGATGCATGAAGGAAGTTGTGCCAGTCATCAAGGAGCAAGAACGATGGCGCTGCGTGCAGTAAGGGCAGGATACTACTGGCCGACCATGAGGGAAGATTTGGAATTTTTTTCCAAAGAGTGTCACAGGTGTCAAGAGCACGCAAAGGTGCAATGGCTCCCGGTAGAGCGAATGAACAACATAAGATCACCCTGGCCTTTCGCTAAATGGGGGATCGACATTGCAGGGCCGTTCCCTTAGGCAGTGGGAAGAAAGAATTTTCTGCTGGTAGCAATAGACTATTTCACAAAATGGGTGGAAACAGAGGCTGTAACAAGAATAACAGGTAAAAGAGTCACAACCTTTGCTTGGAAGAGCGTAGTATATAGATTTTTCATCCCACAAGTGATAGTGAGCGACAACAGAAAACAATTTGCCAATAAGCCTTTCAGATTGTGGTGTATGGGTTTGAACATAAGGCAGTAGTTCACCTCCATGGCTCATCCGCAGGCAAACAAGAAAATGGTGGTGACGAACAGGATGTTAATTCAGGGTCTAAAAAAGATGCTAAGACGATCCAAAAGAGAATGGGAGGAAGAACGGGTAAGTGTACTGTGGGCATACATGACCATGCCAAGGGCTACCACAAGAGAATCACCATACAGGCTGTGTTTCGAGACTCAGGCAATTATTCCACCAAAAATTTTAGTGCCCAGCAGGAGAGTAGCTGAGCCGATGAGTCAGGAAGAGAAAAAAAGCAGTTAGGGAAAATTTGGATGGGCTAGAGGAGCTCAGGGAGAAAGCGGCAATAAAAGAGGCTGCGTACAAGTATTGGATGGAACAACATTGTAATAGCAAGGTGTTGGTAAGATCCTTGAAAGTGGGGGACTTAGCACTGAGAAAGAATGAAGCGAGCCGAGCCCAGGGTCAAGAAGGTGATGGACGCAGAATGGGGAGGCTCATACGAGGTCGGTGAAGTACTGGGGAAAGGAGCGCACGAAATGGAGATGATGGACGGAAGGCCAATTCCCCATACCTGGAACATAGCTAACCTGAGAAGGTACTACGCTTAACTAATCGTAGCTTTATGTGTACATAAAACCTGCCCATCCTATGGAGTGATCCTGAGGAAATATTGACCTACGCCTCCGTCCCTCTTTTTCCTATTGCCTATTTATTTAGAATTGAAAAGTGCGGGGAAGGAAATGAAACTCTGGCCACAACCATAGCCGGAGAAAAATGAGCTTGATTCAAGCTAAAGTTGCGGCGCTGGTCCTAACAGCCAGCGTAATTACAGGCAGATCCTAAATAGGAAAAGGAAATGAAACTCCGGCCACAACCATAGTCGGAGAAAAATGAGCCTAATCCAGGCTAAAGTTGCAGTGTTGTTCCCAATAGCCAGCGTAATTGTAGGCCGGATCCCCAATAGGAAAAGGAAATGAAACTTTGGCCCCAACCATAGCCGGAGAAAAATAAACCTGATCCAATCTAAAGGTGTATAACTGGTCCCAACAGCTAGCACAATTGCAGGCCGGATCCCAAATAGGCAAAAGAAATGAAACTCTGGCCACAACCATAGCCAGAGAAAAATGAGCCTGATCCAGGCTAAAGTCGCAGAACTAGTCCTAACAGCCAAAACAATTGCAGGCTGGATCTCAAATAGGTAAAGGAAATGGAACTCAGGCTATAACCATAGCTGGAGAAAAATCAACCTGATCCAGGCTAAAGTTGCAGTGCTGGTCCCAACAGCTAGCGCAATTACAGGCCGGATCTGAAATAGGAAAAGGAAATGGAACTCTGGCCACAACCATAGCCGGAGAAAAATTAGCCTAATCCAGGCTAAAGTTGCAGCACTGGCCCTAACAACCATCGCAGTTGTAGGCTGGATCCTAAATAGACAAAGGAAATAGAACTCCGGCTATAACTGTACCAGGAGAAATATGAACCCAATACAGGGAAACATCCAACAAAGAAACAACAATTTGAAAGAGATGGAGATGAACCAAAATGACCTAAAGTAAACCCTAGGCAAAAGTGGTGAACAAAGTTAATTAATATTAATTGACAAAAACAGGAAGCATAATAGTTATGGAGTTCATCAGCTAAACGGGGGAAAAACACATCCTCGAAAACTATAAAAGGAAGCAATTTGTTTCATCCCTCAACAGGGGAACATACTAATACACAAGAAAAAAAAGTCTTCAAGGCTCCTTCATGACAGTCTCATTTTCATTCCCCTAATGGCTAAAACTCTAATTCTCTCGGCTCCATCAACATTCTCGGCACCACCATTACCTTAAGCTTCATCCCCGCAGGCACTCCCATATTGTTGAATGGTTGATAAGGCCCACTAGTACAGTGTGCATCAGTTTCAGCATAAATGCTGTCAGGAGCTAAGCCATTAAGCTCGGCCAATGACATACCCGGGTGCAGGAAAGAGAATTACTCAGTAAAGCTATATTCACAAAAAGGAACAAAGGCATTACCAAGGGCAACCGCAGCTGGTTCTCATCTTCAGTCCGAGAGTAAAAGTCTATGGCTCTGTCATGGCGCCACTTATCTTTTTGGAAGCCTTATTACATCGCACCACATGGGAGGTGAGGCTCAAGAAACCGTGAGTGAAGGCCCAGTCCTGGAAAGCTTGCAGCTCAACAACCTTGGCTTCAGAATGAGTCAGGGAGCTCTGCAAAGAGCCAGTGACCCCCTTCTCCTGCTTGAGGTCTTCTCTAACTCTGAGACACGCCAAGCCTGACCTTTTAGGGAGGTCAAGACATGCTTAAGGTCGCTCACCTTTACCTACAGTCTGTCAATCTTCTCCTGCATAGCCCTGGCAGAGCAAAGATGCCGAAAATAGAAAAGGAAGCAAGTAAGTAAAAAAGAGAAAAGAAAGAAAGAAAGAAGAAGCGAATGACTAATGAAAATAGAAAGCACACCACAAAAATAGCTGCGGCCTGCCAGTAATAAAGGGAATTAGCACCAACAACATTCAAACAATGTTCCCACAACTAGGCGTTGAAGTAAGAAAAAGACAAGGCCTGGGAGATGAACTCCGTCCGAGCCGCAATGCTGCACAAAGGACCCAGTGCAGAACCCCGAGAAGAGAAGTCATGCTCGAATAGGGAGAGAAGGGAATCGCCTGAACATGACGTGTGGTCAAGGCAAGCCCCTGCTGGCCGGAGGCTGGGGTCTCAGAATCTTCTTTGTGATTCACGTCGAAAGAAGCCCGAGTGGGCCCCTCCATACCTTGTTGAACCTTCCTCCCCGAGTTGCGATGGACCCTCTTCAAAATAGGTTCCTTCTCAGAAATCTCGATGTCAGAGACATTAATAGCCTTAACCTGTTGGTCCACGACCCCAACCACGTCCTCAATCTAGGAGTCTAGACGATTACTTCCTGCTCTGCGGGGAAGCTTAGACCGGTCACCAAGAAAGGCAGCCACAAACATCTATAAAAAAATAACAAAGAAGGGTTTAAAACAATTTAGAAGCATGTAAAGACAAAAGAATCATCATCCCAGTTAACTGACGAAAATAAACAACAAACCTATACCACTCAGATCAGCGGGACCTTCATCGGGAGAAATGCCGTCAGGGAAATACGGCAAGCCAATAATACGGAGGGTGGAATCCCTCAGAATGAAGTTGTTTCTCACCCTCATAACCTTAAGATGAGAAATTCAAGGCTGCAGGGCAGCCGTCTTGGCGGTGCTAGGGCGGGATCCCGTCCCTTTTTTGGGAAGGAGGGATAGACCACCCTCTCTGCCGCGTCCAAGCCTAGGAAAAGGTCCTCATCCATGATGATAAGTTTCCACTAGACACGAGTGGAAAGGTCGGTTGGCAATTTGACCCCATCTTGCCGGAACTTCAGAAAAGTCCAGTCAGGGGGCATTCTGGCCGAGTGCCAAAAAAGCCAAACAGAATGATAGAGGGCTCAATGTGGAGGAGGCGGCATAGGAATTCAAAGCCCATGATGACATGAATAGAATTAGAAAGGAGATAAGTCAATCTTAACTCATAAAAGGTAAGAACGACTTAGAAAAAAAGGAAAGGGGGGAATCGAAGGCAACCATTCTCTAGGGTCTCAAGGTTGATGGGGACTATACCCACATGCACATCTAACACTTTCTGGCCAACATAGGGCAATAGAACATGGTCATGGGTGTTATGGAAAAGTACTACTTGGGCATTAAAGACAGCCTCGATAACACCAATGGATGCCCAGAACTCAGGGTTAGTTGTGTCACAATACGAGTTCACTTTCGGAGGGCCCACAATGGAAACCATGGTAGTGAAAAGAATAAAATTAGAGAGGAAATAAAGATAGAAAAAGCAGAGAGGGTCCCTGGAGAGGAATTAGAGGCTGCTGGGAAACTAAAGTCAGGACGAGATTGTTTGGAAGAATGGACGGAAGCACAAGGAAAAGACGGAGGAAGAAAATGGTGAAGAATACGAATAACTAGGAAAATAAAGGAAAGATGAAAAGCAGCTAAGGACAATTAATTTCTCTAGAGGTAGGACGACAAACGAATATTGATAACCACATAGGGAGAAGGCAAAAGTTACGCAGCCAGCATGCCAAAACTATCTAAAGGAGAAACGTGGAAGACATTTAGATAGGTTGTGTAAATGTTGAATAACGCATTAATGAAAATAGGATTGTGTGCTAGTGGGCAGTTTTGAAACCCAAAAAACCACAAAAAATCCCCAAAGGAAACAAGAGCCGCAAGGAATCAGGTCCCAGGGACGCTACCTGCTCCCTGGGAAACTCAAGCATGAAAAACTGGAAGAATTCGGGCTCAGACTCAGCCAATTTCCCTAGTTTAACTCAATCAACCGGGCCATAGGCTGGGAACTTGATAACGCATGGGCCTGACGGCCTAATTACAAGGAGAAGGAGTGAACAACCTTTAGGCCTAGGTATGTGGAAATAGACAGGAAATGGGTTTCGGTGAGCTTGATGGGACAACTCCTGTCCCATCAATCACCAAACAACATAGAACGAGGAGAAGGATCCGAAAAAAGGGAAGATTGACTGTCCATTTCATCAATCTTCCTGAGCTTTCCTGTTTGGACAATATTACCTTCAGCGGCTAATTCATCAAAACTATCACAGGATGCGCCTGGAAGTACTGCCTTAGCCTTCTTGTTGCATGGACCAGAGCTAATGCAAGCTTCTCCTGGTTTGTGTTTCTTCACTTTGGACCTTGCAGGGCTCGACTCACGAAGTACACTGGTCGCTGAACTTTGTTCTCCTCCTTGACCAGTGCGCTTCTGGCTACTTCATCACTTACTGCTACATACAAATATAATATTTCCCCCTTCTTTAGGCTAATCAGGTCCGGAAGATCCTTCAGGTAGACTTACAGCTCCTCAAACGCTTTCTCCTGCAATTCTCCCCACTGCACCATTCCTTTCTTATCCACACACTCGTTCAATTTTTTAAGAATGTAAGTTCTCTCTCAGATGCTCATGACATGAATTAATTCATAGCTTCCAACTTCCAATTCAGGCTTTATACCTTCTTCACTGTGTTCGACGATTCATTTCCAAGATTGCCTTTATCTTCTTGGGGTTTTTTTTGCAGACCCTTGTTAGACACCATGTGTTCCAGGAACTTTCCTGCCCCCATTTCGAACTAGCACTTAGCTGGGTTTAATTTCATTATGGTCTCCTTGAATTACACCAAAGTCTCCCTAACATTTTCCAAGAAAGTCTCATACTGACTGCTCTTTATCACCATGTCATCCACATATATCTCCAGGTTCCTTCCAATCTATTTATGAAAGACTTTGTCCACCACCCTTTGGTATGTGGCTCCGGCATTCCTCAGCCCGAAAGGCATCATTCGATAGCCGGAGGCTCATTAATCTGTAATAAAAATAGTTTTTCTACATCACTCTCTAGCATGGGAAACTGATGATACCCCTTTTATGCGTCAGATAATATTTAATTAGCTAGTTAGTAAAGGCATCTACCTTATAGTCAATAACCGGCAGCAGGTACCAATCTATGGGGCAGGCCTTGTTCAGGCCCGTATAGTCTATGCACATCCTCCAGCAGTCGTTTGTCTTTTTCACCAGTACTGGTTTAGCCAGCCAGGTTGGGTAGGGAATTTCTTTTAAGATTCCCACTGTGACCAGCTGGCTCACCTCCTTGTTGACTGCTTCATTTCTCTCACTACAAAGTATCCTCTGCTTTTCCTTGTCTGACTTGAAAGAAGGATCCACTTTCAGCTCATGGCAGCCGACATCTTTTGTACCCCTGTCATGTCTTCTGGTTTCCAGGAAAAGGCTTGCCCGTTCTCCTCCAGGACCTTTACAAGCTCGATTTTCACTTCAGGCGGGTGAGAGGTTCCAACCTGCACTGACTAACTTCCATTTAGTTTTACTGTCTCTACTTCTGTGCCAAGCTTTAATTGGTTATCTTTGCTTGTGATAACCTGGCAGGCCTTGCTTTGTTGACCTGTTGATGTGACGTCAAATACATGTATTTTCCAAAGTATGTAACATCTCTTTTATTATTTTTTGTTGGAAGATTTCTAGATTTCGGTTGGTTTACATCATAAGGGATTTTTCGGTTTTCGTATCTAAATCCTTCATTTTGTAACCTAGGTTGAGTCTAATAGATTTTTGGTCCTTACGAGCATCTAGATTCCCTTTTGTGAGCTTAATTTATAGATTGCTCGTAAGCACTTTAGAATATTTTATTGAAGGTCATTAGCAAGGATGATAGAATATTGAAGGCACGAGTCAAAACGTGGTTGAAGATAAAAGGGTCGGAGAAGGAAAACAAAGAAGCGGATGAATTGTGATCCGGAAGTTTTCACCGAGTTCTGGGGAAAATCCAAGAAGAACTAACCTCTGAGGGTGATACCATTGGATTCATCTTCTTGAACACTATAAAATTGACTACAAGAACTCTCAAAATGGATTAACGGTTCACCTGTAGCGACCGACGTGAAGATCTACCAGCTCGCCCCAAGACGCTGAAAGAAATAGGCCTCAGAGTGAAAACCGCGGGGGCGGCGCCTGACCTCGCGCGCTCGACTGGACGCACCAGCACCCAGGCTTCCTGCTCCGCGCGCTAGCGCCAGCGCGCCCGCGACACCGCGCGCCTATGGCACCGCGCACCCTATATCCCACTCCCCCACGCGGTCTTCGCGCCCTGCGTGCCCGACCAGCCTCCACACGGGTGATCCAGCATTCCGCGCGGCCAGCGCATGGCGCGCATCCAAGGCCCAGAACACCTTTTTGACAATTCTTCTCACCAACTTTTGTACTATAAATATCCCTTATCTTCATTCCAACTTTCTCTTGGCCGAAAATCCTCCTTTTAAAACCCTAGTTCTTCATTTCCCTTCTTCTTTTCTCTATTTTTGATTATGTATGAATTTTTATATGAATGTTAGTATGATTTGTGTTAGCTAAACTTATCATTTGGGAGCAATTGTTTGAAGCTTCCAAACCGATGTAGTAAGACTCTATTTTTATTCTTTCATGAGCATTTGTTGTGAAGTATTTATTGTGCTATGAATGTTGTGGTTTACTTCATTTATGTTATAGGTTGTTTGAGAATATGAAATGTTTGTATGATTAAGTGCTAGAAGTGTTAGGAAAG
>JAULKM010153154.1:0-17074 GCA_032355605.1 Rubia tinctorum
TTGTTGGTTGATTTAGTTATTTAAAATAGTCGTAGTGTTTTCTAAACTCAAAACCCCCCAACTTGGTTACCACACACGTATAGTGACTTTTTCGTTTGCTTTTTCACTACTTTTAACACTAGATAAAAACCTTTTTCTCGTGGGCGACCCCGACTTGCTACTATCTACTTTCTAGTAGTTAGCCGCAATTAGGGCTATAAATACTACTTTGAGAGGTACGATGACGGTCTCCCAATCAGCCTTCGTGGGTGGCACTGTTGGATTTTTCTTCTTTAGTACTATAAAATCGATTACAATAACTCTCCCATAGCAGAGAAACTAAACCAGCCAACTAGCAAATCGGTCAACACAATCCATGCATGAAGTCAAGACCATCTGTGTTAGTCATGGCAAAGTGTTTTGCATGGCCCATGCAAGTTTACATGGGCCTCGCAAAGCCCCTTACCTGGACCATGCACGTCCGTGTGGGCCATTACACCAAGGGTTTAAAAGCACTCCCAAAAGGCTAAGTATGGGCATGTGCCTCTCCATTTTATACGGCATGTGTCGTTAAAAGTCCCAAAAATCAAGACCAACCCACATGGTATGAGAAATAGCATGTGTTGCACCGTTTTTCGAAGAAAAAGTCCTTGTAGCCAACGGGCCGTGCCAAACGACATGGGGCACGCAAATCAGAAGCTCCTGATCAAGCACCAACCCACGGACGGTGTAAGTCAATGCACCATGCCTTGCACAGGCCGTGTCACTTTGTGCGGTCTGCCATGTACAAGTCTGCACGGACCGAGCTGTGGCTCACGGGTCATTTTCCATAAGCCTGGCCAAACCATGCCATTTGCTACTGACCGCACAAATTGCGGCTACTAGGGTTCTTTTTGCCTTTTTTGTGGCTTTTTCAAGGCCTAAATCCCTATTACTATATATTCAAGTAAGCTAGAGAGAGAAAATACTCTTCCTTCTCTTTAGGTACTTTTTCTTTCTTCTCTTTATTTTTATTTTTCCCAAAAGTGTTGAATCTAATGAAATACTTAGGTTCAATACTTAGGGAGTAGTTAATTAACCTTGAGATTGTATTTATATTCATGTATTAATGCTTATTTTGTGATATCTCTTAAATATACTTATTTCTATGTATTTTGAGATTATTATGTTGGCTTGTTCTTCATATTCTTGTGAATTGCATGATTGTCACACATAGTTATCACACACCGTAGTCAACTTTCATGTTGATGCACTATTGATAACCATCGTGGAAGGAAACCTAGATGCGCTTGGCGTAATGATAGTCTGGATCCATTTGGGTGTGCGCAAGTAGGTTTCCAAGTCAACGCTACGATCGACCATACACTAGTAAGCCAATGAGTTAGTCCGAAGGGTTACGGGTAGAGATAGCTAAAGTAGCAAACTAGGGTTAGCTTTGTGACCCTAGAGTCATCGATAAGATGCCTACTTCCTTTTCCTTTGTAGGCCTAGGGGTATGGAGTTTGTAGTGTTCCGCTCGAGACTTAATTGCATGGGGGAGAATCAGACCTACGCAATGAGCCATAGTCGTTGTTGCACTTCCCCAGTTGTGGAGGTGAGGCCGATGGAAGATTTTTATACAAGCACCCTTATGTGACAAATAAGGGGAAGTTTTGACCATCGTATGCACTACGTGTCACAAACACTAGAATAGGTTCATAGTTCTTGTATGTGATGAAATCAAGTATCAAAATGACATTAATAATGTTACACATATATTCCCCAAGTACTAGTTTATATAGATTATTCTCGTTATTAATTTCATGTTAGTAGTTGTTAGAAAAACCCCAATCCCCCTCCCAGTGCATGTTTTACTAACACTGATTATTCCTAATACATGATCAGATTGACGAGCCGATCACGGTTGTGTGTAGTTGATTATTAGATTCCTAACATCTCTGTGGATTACCTCAGTACTTGTAACTATCTACAAATATTGATAGTATAGTAGTAAGAATAGGAGCAACAATACGTATTTCATCTTAAACCTCACTTTGCTTTCTCTCAATTTAATTAGTGGATCTCCCATGATTTATTAGTGATGACAGGAGGGGGCGGGTCAAATTTGTGTGCCACTGCCGAGGATGTTAGTTTAAAGGGCTAGTAGTTAACTTTTATAGCGTGTTTGTTGAGTAGTTAGTGTTATTTTTATTTTTTTTATTTTTGTTGGTTTTTGCTATTGAGCTTTCTTGCTAGTTATCTGGTTACTTGTAACCTTTTTTGCTAGTGTTTCTTCTAGTTAGATACTGTTTTGCTCCCGGTTTATGGTACACACCAGTATCACTAAATTAGGAGTTTTACATTACTCAACAGAGTAAGCAAGTAGTAGGCAATGAAAGAGGAGGAGAACTAGACCGGAAGTTCTACAAGAACCAATTTCAGTAGTTGTAGAAAGCGGAGAAATTTCTGAAGATAAGCATACTTTGAGGGAGTTAATGGCTCCTAACTTGGAGAATCAACCCATTTGCATTTGTCTACCAACTATTGCCACCCAATGTTACTCGTGAGCTCAATAGCGGCATCATCCAATGTTTACCCACTTTTCATTGAATGGATGGTGAAGATCCAACAAGCATTTATTGGAGTTTCATCTAGTATGTACCAACATGAAGCCACCAGGAGTCTTGGAGGAAGACTACAATTTGAGGTCGTTTCCTTTATTACTACGGGATGTGGCCAAAGATTGGTTGTACTAACTTTCACCCAGTTGCATCACCTTCTTGGTGAACATGAAGCTTAGATTTCTCGAGAAATACTTCTCAGATTCAAAGTTTGTTGGGTTGAAGAAGCAGCTCTCCAATATCTCTCAGTTTTCTAATGAATCCGTCTACGAATATTGGGAATTGTTTAGGTGGCTATTGGCAAGCTGTCCATATCATCCATTCAAGGAGGCGATTTGGTATATACTATTTCATCGAGGGGTTGTGTGATGATGACGTGCAAATGATGAATGCCACGAACAACGATTCAATCGCCAACAAGAGCCCAAGGGAGGCAATGGCACTCTTTGAGAAAATGGAAAATGGTACAAGGCAGTTTGGTACAAGATCGATGGTGAAAACCGTGAATGAGCAGTCTCATTCACCTAAAATAGAGGAGCAAGCCCAAGATCTTGCTTCTATGATGAAAGAGTTCATGAAAGAAAGGGTTCAACAAGTAAAAGTGTGTAGCATTTGCAGTCTTGATCTTCACACAGATGTTTGCCCACAATTGGTGAAAGATTTGGAGAAAGTTTAGGCGTTGGATTTCAACAATAGTGGAAATACGCAACAGTTTGGCAGGGGCAACAAAAAATGGTTCCATGCGAACCAAGGATGTGATAAGCAAAACCCCTACGCAAACACCTTCAACTTGAGGTACCGCGATCACCCCTAACTTCCGTCGGCGCAAGAAGAATCAAATGTAAGGGTACAATCGAGGTGGGCAAGCTCAACCTCAACCGTATCCAAGGGGAGAAGGGCCTTCAAAAAACAATGCCTCACTCTACAAATAGGATCTATAGGAGATCTTGGAATCGATCTCTCAATTGGCTAAGAAACAAGATGTTTTCGTGAAGCGAACAAAGCGAGAGATTTAAGATCTCTGGACTAGGGCATTTTCGAGCATCAAAATTCTTGAAATTCAAGTTGGGAAACTTGCAACCTTGGTTAGCCAAATTTAAGCCAAATATTCCAGCAAGCTTCCTTCCAAACTGGAAATCAATCTAAGGAATGTGAGCACTTGGAAGCTAATAAGCGGGAAATAGGTGCGCGGTCCTAAGAGAGAGATATTGAAAGAAGATGAATTAGACGTGGATAGAAACAAAACAAACTTGGAGGAGCAATAATTGGTTATAGAGTAGGAACCCATCAAGGAACTTATGACACCCGAGACGAGGGTAAATCTTCAGCCACCTTTCCCTAGTGCACTTAGGGGAAGGCAGAAGGTGACAACTAATGATGAGCACATCCGTAAGATCTTCGAGACGTTGAGGTTAGCATTCCACTCTTAGACTTTATTGAGCATGTTCCTTCTTATGATAAATTCTTGAAAGTTGAATGCACTAAAGAGAGGAACAAACCACTTAAAAAGTTAGGAAAATTGAATGTAGGGGAAGTTTCTACTCTAAATCCTATAAATTTACCCAAGAAATGTGATGACCCATGCATTTTTTTAATTTCCTATTTCTTTAGGTTGTCAATTGGTGATGAATGCTATGATAGACTTAGGAGCCTCATTTAATGTCATCACGTCTTGCATTTATGAGAATCTAGAAATAAGTGAACTTAAAGAAACTGAGGTAATTGTCCAAATGGATGATCACTCCCAAGCTAGTCCTCAGGGTCTAGTAAAGGATGTTATGGTTTGATTTGGCAATTTGGTGTCTTCAATGGACTTCTATGTACTTGATGTTGCGCACAATAGTGGTGCACCCTCAATTTTATTGGGGAGGCTGTTTCTTAAAACATCAAGGACTAATATTGATGTTCATTCGTGAATACTAACCTTAGAGGATGACATGGATATGGTAGGTTTTGATATTTAAAAATCTAAGCATGATGTGAATAAGGTATAACCTATGTGAAGAACATGCTCAACATGAGAACTCTTTCATGATAGATAATGATTATTGCCTTGATAAAACTCTTAATGATAGTGATAAAGATAGCCTAGTTGATGAGATTTTTGATGACTATGAGAGTGATGAAAGAAATTCTACCTTACACTTCAATTGTGATGATCATGTAGATGAGTTTATTGCTTTTCATGATGTTAGTGATGATTTATCTATCTTGAATTGCTTTTCTATGCTCACTAACATGTATCGGTTAGTGGAGAGTGGCGAGGACGTAAAACACCCTGAACCACCTGCTAAACCCAAGAAAATGGCTAAGGACTCGACATTTGGCTTGAAATGGATACTCAATCTTTTTTAAAAACAATGTGCTTATGGATGGAACCTTTTGGAGACCTCTTAACATGGATGTCAGTGTGGGTTAGGTTGCCGATGGCGACTCCGGAGACCCAATGGTAGGTTCTTTCAATTGAAATGCATGAAAAATAAATAAGGCATGAGGACGACAATAAAAATACGGTGCTCATTCTTGCTTTGCTTTTGATATCCTTTAGTAGATAGATTTTACATGTTTTAGTGTGTGACAAAGGATTTTGGGATGAAACTCTAATTGATTGATGAATTTTAGTTTGACTCCCGTTCTTTTTTATTGGAAGGATATAGGACTTGTTAGGTGACAATTTTTCTCCGGAAAAAGGAGGAAGAAGGAAAGAAGGGCACTATTCAAAGGGCAGCGTGTGCAAGTCCCTTTTTGCATGAGGAATGCTTCGTGCCAAACCCTATTTGCATGAGGGTAGCCTCATGTCAGAAACCCTCAGCACAAGATTGTCCACGTGTCAGGCTTCGTGTGGCTGGGATTTTTGGGCCAAAAATTTAAATTTGCAAAAATTTAAATTTTAAACCAAAATATGCAAATTTTGGCCCATTAATTTAGCAAAACCTTTGTTTCCTTAAAATGTTGCTGTAAACAGTACACCAACACTTTCCTTATTCATAAATAGATTGGTACTTTTGTCCTTTTCATTCTCTAATTTCAAAAATGACATCATTATCTCATTTGTACCTCCTTTTTAAATCACATTTTTTGCTGAAGATAATGGTCCATAGTATATTACCTCACCCATAGGAATCATTTAGCTCATTGAAATCTCTCAAAAACACTCACTCTCACTCCCTCGTGGTGAAACTAAAAAATTAGAGAATTTTTTCTCAAAAATTAGCGTTTGCTTCTTCTTGTGTGGATTCTTCATCTATTGGTTTCAAATTCCGAGTAATCCTTTGTAGATTTATGTTTACTTCCTTGATTTAGCATTATGATGATGTGATAAGGAGTTTTAGCTCTAAAAAAAATGTTGAAATGTTTTGAGGAAATTCCTGAGCTATGTAAATTATATTGTGTTGAACTAAGTGTGGGGGAACTTTGTACTTATGCTTTGATGATATGATCTTCATTTTCTGTGGTGATTTAGAAGGGATGATTCTTGATTGCATGAACTTCTTATGGGATACTATGATTTCTCATGAGTTTGTTGTTTAGGGAGAATGTTTCTTGATTGAATAGCCTTTATGTTGAGATACCATGATTTTGAATGTTTTGGCTATTAAAGTGTTCTTTTGAATGATACGTTATGCATGCCTTGGAATAATATTTCTTTACCACCTTCTTCTTGTTATGATAGGATGGATCCAAAAAGAAATAGGCTGGAAAAAGGAACAACTTCCCGGGGTGACAAAGGGAAGAAACCGGCCAAGGTTGGGAGATGAGAGCCGGCGACTTCCCTTCCTCTTAACCCCGCTTGTGTTTTTGATGAGTGTATGGAGTTGACCACCATTTTCGGGCGTGCGCCCTGGAGGTGGAAGTACTTTAGATGCCCGAAGCAAACCATATCGGAGATGAAGTTTTCTTTCAAGGAGACCTTGGGAGCTCTAGGTCTACTCGAGCTCGTCACATATTTTCTAAGCTGAATAGGCCGAGAGGGTTACTAAGACAAGCATTACAAGACTTACGTAAATTGGACTTTGTAGTTTTTGCCAACCTTGGAGCAATCAAAGGACGGTGAGGGGAAGAGAAGCATCCATTTCCACTTGGATGATAAGAAGTACACTATGTCACATCGGGACATTGCCCAAGCATTCGGGTGGAAGTACGGGAAGGAGATTATGAGGACACATCGACAAAGCCTTCCATTTTCATTGAGCAATTTCGGAGAATTTTTTCTGGCCCGAAGGGGAAGCATCTTTTGAAGAGCACCGCAATTGTCCATCCGGCTTTGCAATATGTCCAGTGATTATTGTCAATGTGGGGTATTCTATCACGAAGAGCTTTCACAGTGTCCCGGTTCGGATGTCCAAGTTCTTTGGGCAATGACTCAGGAGGGGAATTTCTACCCCAACATGGTGGCGGATTTCGTGGAGGAATGCATTGCCATAGGAAACAGGAAAGGTGGCAACATATCTATGGGTGGCACGGATAAAAGAAATGACTATTGGGCTAGGAACCCAGACAGTAATTACACGAGAATAGAATTTAGAACTCATTAAGTGTAATTGGGCTAGGCCCATATTGATTTGGATTAGGGTTTCTTGGATCAATGATTATTCTGTATAAATAGATACTTTTACAGAATTATGTTCAGTATGACAAACATTAGAACCATGGCCATTTTAGAGGCAGAAACTAAATAACCCTACCATTCCCATAAAACCAACCTCACCATAAATAGAAGAAAAAATCCAAGGTATTTGCTTGCTGATCTATATTGTAAGCTGACGGCGGTGGAGCTGGTCTGATCGTGTTGTGTGGATACATATAGAGGAATCACATATGGGATTCTCGTCACCATGGTTGATCAAATTCGACGGTAAAGTACGCTTCAAAGGTTATCTAAACTCTTAAATATATTCCAATTAAATACATGCATGAGATCCAAGATTTGATAATTGATTTTTCGCTAAATTAGATTTAATCAATTCCAAACAGTGGTATCAGTGCATCTTGCATATTTTAGTTTGATCTAGACAATATTTGAATTAGATTTACATAATATGGTGTACAAATTTTTGTTCATATTTTAATTAAATTAATGATTGGATGATTTAATTTGATTTAAAAACAGTCATAATTTTTATTTTTTTAAAAAAATACAATTCACGACCAAATTTATTATTCATTGCAGGAAAATACCATTCATCGCTGGCGGTGGAACTGTAGCACTGCCAGAGGTGACGGTTACTGTAGTGCCAGGATACGGCTGGTGTGTAAAGATTAGGTTTTATTTTTTGCTGGATCAAATTAAAACCCTAATTACATATATTTGGCTAGGCCAAATTAAGAAAAACAGTATAAAAGATTGTGGTGCAATATATGAAAGGAGGATATGTGGCTAGGCCAATAAATTAGTTGGGCCGCTGAGGCAATTAGCCCAGCTTTTCCGTTTTTAGTCCTGGTCTGGACCGGGTTCTGCTCAGACCAGGATATCTTCACCGCTCGATTTAAAAGACATTATTTATTTTTTTAAATTTTTTTGAGTGGGAGTAGTTTTAATTTTAGAAATTAAATTAAATAGGAACAAAAGTTTTATTACTTAAGGCATTAGATGCTCTTGATTATTATATTGGATCATTTTATTAATTTAAAATAATAAATATTACGTAATATAATTAAGGTTAATCATTTTAGAAATTAGTTTTTTTTATATGGATTGCTTAATATACTTAGTTTATTTAGTAATTTAGTATTATTAAATATGGCAGAGGAATATAATTAATCCTAATAATTTAGTTAACTTAATTATTTTGATATAGTTCATTTGTATAATTTATTATGTGATTTCATTCCAATATTCATTTATATGTTATGGGTCGTTTATTTTAGAAATGAATGGATGCATATGTGACTTGGAATAAGTTCAAGTTTATAAGTGACTGGTATGGTTCAACTAGATATTTAAATATGCTTTGCGTACCATTTATTTAGTAATGTAATTAAATACAGTATGCGTACCATTTATTGCTACGTTTTATATTTATTTTCAATTTTATTATTTAAATAAATTAAATTGTAAGTTCGGTGAGAAGATCGAAGGATGGGATCCACAGACAAGATGAAGACTTGGTCAGGATTAATGGGGGTAATACAAGGATCACTTTTGATGCATTTATTTATAACATTTATTGATTGCTTTATATTATAAATGCATGCGATTGGTTTATGTGTGTGAGATGATTATTAAGTTAGTTCATCGATGATCAAACCAACACAACGAACCACTGCCCCAAAAGCAATAATGAGCAAAAATTTACCTTTTCGAAACAAGAATACCCATTAAGCACTCGATTACTAGTGACAGATTTTGCCAAAGCAATAGTGACACTCTAATCTTGATACAAATTTAGATAGACCTAGTGAAAGGGTTCTACATGTTAGTTTTGCTTTGATAGTCAATATCCTGAGAGGTTCTTAGATGTTGAGCCAAACGGAGATAAGTAGTGCAGTGGATATACCCCATCGACCAAGAGTGGTATTGGATACTATTAACGATGAGATTGCTTACCTAAAATCAAAGGAATTAGGACAAGTCAAAGCATGCTTGAGACCTTGTAATTTTGTGGGTCTTGCAATCCTTTTATTTATGGGACCAACTTGGATAGAATAAAATGTTGGAATAACTTCTAATAAGGCTTGCATGCTTTTATTCGAGTTATTATATTTTAACGGTTTATATTGCATTTATTTATGTTGTAGTAATCATGTTTAACATTTAAAAACTATACTCATTTGCATTCGATCATTTGGAAGGATGAATTGAACGACAGTAACTTCGCAAGGGAACTTGATTATAGTTCTAATAGAAGAAAAAGAAGAAGTATGTCATTCATATTCAAATCCAAAGTGTCAAGTGTCTTATGTCGAATAGTATGAGTCCAGAATTGCAAGGCAAGTTTGAACTCAGATGCTTACAACATTAAACTAGAGCTCTGAGACATGATCCGGGAGCATGCCAGGGTTGAGAGGTTTGGGACCTTTAAGACCATTCTTGATTGTAACGTCGAGAAAGGAAAACTAATGGGATCTCATGCTTTGAGAATGATTGGCTCATTTGATAATATGGAGATACTTTATTTTGCCTATGGCTAAGAGTTGACCTCTAACATCTATCTCTATTCATTTTATAATGGTTTGGATTCTTTGGAACCATTTAAATGAAAATGAAAATACTTTGACTAAGCTTCATGAGATGCTTAAAATAAGTTGAATAAAGTATCAAGATTCAGACCAGAAACAAGGTTTTATTGGTGTAGAAACAAAAGGGATTTGAATAAGAAACGGAAGAATGAAGAAGTGGGATAGAGAGAGCGTAACCCGGTATCCATGCACCTAAGACACAAAATATTTCTAGGAAGTAGAAATTAGTAAAGTCTTGTAAGTCCCAATACTTCTACTGCAATGACACATGCCATTAAAAAGGATACTACCCCTAATTCTTAGAGGACAGAGAATGGGTGAGTAGGTGACATTGCAGTTATATACATCATGGGCATTATTTTTCGTTAATAACTCTATTGATGGGTAATTGATACCATATATGTTTCTCACAATTTCAAAAATGTGGAGAGAACAAAGTAGGGGTTAAGTTGTATGAGAGTTCAATTTACGTGAGGGAAATGAAGCAAGGTTGCTTCATTGACTGCAAGAACTTATATTTTATCCACGCCTTATGCGCTTACACAGGGTCGTATAATAGTTATTTTGATCTAAGTGTAACTATAACACATTTACCATTCATGTGTTGAACATGGGAGGTTTTCATTGTAATAAGATCAATGGTTTTTCCAATTTAAATGGATGAGTAGTGGTTTTTCAAAATTAGACAACTGTCTTTATTTGCTTGATATGGATAAACAAGTTTATGACATACATATCAAAAGGGTTAAAAACAAATTATTCGAGTCCAACCTACCTCTGGAATTGTCGATTTGGCCACATGAACAAGTGTATGCAATGACTCTGATGAGAGACACTATGGAATTATTTAACTTGGAGTCAATTGAGACCTGCAAATATTATGATGGCAAAATGACAAAGTTGCCCATCATAGTGATGGATGATGTAGTAAGTGAACTATTATGTCTTATTAACAAAGTGTTTTGTATACCAAGTGTGTTCAAATGCAAGAGGTGGATTCATGACTTCATTAGCTTCACCACCGATTTAAGGGGATATAGTTCTCTACTTGATGTGAGATAAGTCTGATTCTTTTGAGAAATTAAAGGAGTTTCAAAATGAATTTTAGAATATACTTGGAAAGAAAATTGAAGCATTTCAATTGAATTAGAAAATTGAAGCATTTCAATTGAATTGATGTGGTGGATATTTATGTAAGGAATTCGTTGGGCATAAGAAAGAATGTGATATTTTTTCATACTTGAATTCTGTAGGAACACTTTAATAAATTGGTGTGTTCGCAAGGAGAAATTATACATAATTGGATATTTTTAGTTCAATGATGGGTCAAGCCATTCTTCTAGTTTCCTTATAGGGAATATGTTATTCTAAAAAGGTAGTGTTCGCACAAGCCATGCATTGTCTAAAGTGATAAGAAAGACATCATATGGGATATGCAAGGAAGGGTGGTTCCTTGAATGTCTTTTCTCTTAAATATTTGGGGTTGCGAAACATATGTGAAACGAGGTTTTCCAGTGAGCTTGCACCAAGTCTGATGAATGTCTCTTTGTGGGATATCCAAAAGAGATAATGAGTATTTCTTCTACAACCATTCTGAGAACTGTGTTTTGTTGCTCGAGAATGTTTCCATATAGAGAAGTACCATCTTTCCAAAATGACTAGTGGGATGAATTTAAACTTCAATAATTTTTTTCAGTGAGCAACAATCAGTTCTTGAAACATTGATCCCTTAATGTTAAGTGGTGAAGATTAATATGGGAAAGTCTTAGAGACTACTGAAAATGGTTAGAAAGGTATAGGATTGGGACGAAGGTACATACATTTATGTCCTTGAGACTTAAAACTATTAAATCATACAATTAGAAAGTGATGAACCTATTACTTAAAGTTAAGCTTTTACAAGCCCTAACTTTGCAAAGTGGCTTAAGGCCATGAAATTCATAATAGACTCTATGTATGAAAACCAAGTTTGGATTTGGTTGAATTACTAAAAGGGTAAGACTAAAATGATGGTCTTCAAAATGAAACTAAGAATTAATGTTTTCTAGGCTAGAATGATAGTTAAAGGGCATAAACAAGTCTATGGGATGGATTGTGATGTGACCTTTTCTCCAGTTGGAACGCTTTAGTCTATTTGAATTTTCGTAGCAATTGCAGCACATTTTGATTTTATGATCTTGCAAATGGAGGTCATAACCTTCTTTATTAATTGGATTTTAGAAGAATATGTGTACACAACATAATCTAAGGGTTTTATAGGCCAAAATAGCTGGGAAAATATGCGAGCTTCAATGGTCCACTTATGGATTGAAGCAAGTATCAAGGAGTTGGAACATAAATTTAAATGAAGCAATTAAGAGAGAGGCATTAAACGAAATGTTGAGGAATCTTTTGTATACAATATGGTTAGTGGGAGAAAGATTGAATCCCTACTCCTCTATGTTGATGACATTGGAAATGACTAACCAAAGCTGGAGTCTATGAAGATTTAGTTCGGAAAGAGTTTTGCGATGAATGACTTAGGAGAGGCAAAGTACATTTTGAGCATCGAGATCTACAAAGGTAGATCAAAGAGGATGATTGACCTTAGAAAAAACACTTACTGAGTAGGGTGTTTGATAGGTTCGATATGAAAGATCGTAAAAGATTTTCTACCCATGATTTATAGAATGAATTTTAGCAAGACTTGGTGTCTGTCAAAATCCGATAAGCAAAAGAGAATGAGTATGATCGTTTATGCATTTTCAATAGGGTCTATCATGTATGTTATGATATGTACTCTGAGTTATATCTTTTATGCTTAGAGCATGACGATGAGATATAAAATAGACTAAGGTGAGGCGCATTGGTGTGCAGCAAGAAAATGTTTTAGTGCCTGAAATCAACTAAAGATAAATTTTTGGGTCTGTAGTGAAATTGAGTTAATGATAAGTAAATCACTGTTGTTTGATTTTACAATTGAAGCTGAGTACATTGGTGCTTTGGGAGCAGCATAGGAAGGTGTTTGAATTAGGAAATTCATCATTGAACTTGATGTGGTCCCTGTCTTAGCTAAATTAGTGACTCTCTATTGAGATAATGGTAGAATAATTTCTTGGGAAAAAAGAGTCAAGGGAACCCAATGAGTTCAAATTTGTCCTCAGAAATTTTACATTTTTTGAGAATATATCGAAAATGGTGAAGTTTTTATATGCAAGGGAGAAAGGATGGCAAATCGCCTATCTGGAATCTAAACCTCTTCCATGGATAAGGCTTACACCTTTGGGATAGGAATGTAGCACTTTAGATAGTGGCTGTGATTTCTACGATATTCTAGTTATCATAATTTAGTAATTTTAGACATTGAAGAGTGAACCATTTAACATATTATGAAATTATCATTTTATATTTATTTAACTTGGTTTAGAGTTGAATGAAAGTCCAAAATCATTTTATATCACCAAATAGGTTATCAAGAATATGTCTTGGATAATGAAACCCTATTTAGTGAACTTGAGTGTGAGATTGGTTATGTCTCTAGTTTAGGTCATTGTGAGTGGACACTCATGACTGAATAAACTAGTTTGCAAGTTGAATCACAACGTTGTTTCATGGGCTGAAAGACGTGGAATGTCATGCATCGATTGCATGGATGCAAGTTGGGAACTTATATTGGACAGACCCGCGATGAGAATACTTTAAGATATTCATAATGTCATAACTATGTCTCATAAACTATAGGATTGTATTCCTCGTACCTGAGTAATTTAGTGGTTACTTACTTGTGGATTGGTGTACCTTAAGGCTGTCAAATTTCGCACCGCAAGAGAAGAGTATAAACGCAGTTCTTGGGTTGCCATGAATTGAGTAGAGAAAACTTGAATGTACAAGAGTGGGACTGTCCTCTCATTCACATGAGAATTTTATCTTATAGGCCTCTCGAAGAGTTGGGACTGTAAAATAGATGGTCGGGCTTAGATGGATTAAGAATTAATTACCTATCTTAATAGTTTGACTCGAGAATTAGAGAAATGTGCCTTTGAACTTAATTGGTATAGCATGTTATCTTACCATACGTTCAGATGAAAACATTAAGTGACAAAGGAATACGAATGCACACTTGTTCTAAAGGAATACGAATGCACACTTGTTCTAAAGGACAAGTGGAAGATTGTTGGAATAGTGACCTTCAGTCAATGTTCATTTTTAATATATTGTTAGAGGATTAATTAAGGAGATAATTAATTAATTTTTTGAGTGATCAAAATGTTTAGTTGGAAACCTCTTTCGATCAACTAGCATCAATTATATTGGACTTGCATCTTATTATGACCCAACATATAGGGTCACACACAAGGCATGAAATTGGATAAAAGAAATGACTATTGGGCTAGGAACCCAGATTGTAATTATATGAGAATTGATTTTAGAACTCATTAGGTCTAATTGGGCTAGGCCCATATTGACTTTGATTAGAGTTTCTTGGATAAATGACTATTATGTGTAAACAAATATTTTTACAGAAATGCTCAGTATGACAAACATTAGAATCTCGGTTGTTCCAGTTTGCACTAACCAAATAATCCTACCATTCTCATAAAACCAGCCTCACTGTGAAGAGAAGAATAAAGACTGGGTTTTTGCATGTTCATCTATGTTCCTAAGCTAACGGCGATGCAGGTGGTCCGATCGTGTTGTGTGGTTACATATAGAGGAATCAGATATGGGATTCTCGTCTCTATGGTTGATTAAAATTCGATGATAAAGCACGATTCAATGGTAATCTATATTCTTAGATATATTTGAATTAAATACATGCATGAGATCCAATATTAGATAATTGAATTTCCGTTAAATTAGATTTAATCAATTTCCGTCAGTTTATGTATCTGCTATATTTAAATACGACGTCGCTTGGGCTCCGATCCTCCATTTCTGTGCGATCATCGTGCGACATGGCTCATTCATATTTGTGTTGTTAATTTCATGTATGAGACGTTGCACTCTTCTCAGTTAACCATCTGTTGTTACCGACAGGTGAACGGCGTCGTACATATCGGCCATGCCATTATTTTGGACCGACATGTATGTGCAACGCCTGGCTAGGTTAAACAGTTAATTTAACTATTTTCTACCGAACCAATTTTTATCAAACCAATTTCTATCTATTAATATATATTTTATCTGTGACAATATGAATTTCAGGAATCATGGCTGAAAATAAAGGTTTGAGTAGTCGTTTACCAACTAAGTTGAGCATTTTTTTGTTTAGATTGCTACATAAATTCATTTTATTTGATAATTTTCCCCCTCCTAGTGTAGCTAAATGAACACACAAATCATTTTTCACGAGAGATGCACTCACTAAAACGAGCGAAGGGCATTCAAAGATAAGAGATTTATGTTGTTGCTTCCATTCTTACAATTATGATACCGATAGGGTAGATAGTGGCAAAACTGGGATCATCCACGGAGATTTTAGGAATAAAATATTTAAGTACACACAGCTGCGATCGGGTCGACGATCCAAACCATGTGCTAGGAATAGCTAGTATTGCTAAAAAGGGTTTGGAGGGAAGTGGGTTTACTAACAACTACGAGTATGCGAAAGCACAAGTGAGTGAAACTATATTAAACTAGCACTTGGGGAGTATTTGCGTAACATGATCGGTGTTGTGTTTGGATACTCGATTCAATCACATACAAGATGCACAAGACTATTCTAGCGTTTATGACACGTGGTGTGGTCGATGGTCAACACTTCCCCATACCTTTTAGCGTGTAATCTTCCATCAACACTAGCTCCGTAACAATGTCCCTGCCCAAGGTGATAGAATGGCTCCAAAGAGGAGTAGGTCAAAGAAAGGAACAACTTCCCGAGGTGAGAAAAGGAAGAAGTTGGCTAAAGTTGGAAGACAAGAGTCGACGACCTCCCTTCCTCCTAACCCCACCTTTGTAGTTGATGAGTTCATGGGGTTGGCCAACATTTCCGGCAGTGCGGCCCGAAGGTGGAAGTACCTAAATAGCCCAAAGAAGATCATTTTGGAGACAAAGTTTGCATGCAAGGAAACCTTGGGAGCTCTAGGTCTACTTGAGCCCGTCACCTATTTTCTAGGTCGGATAGGCCTGGAGGGTTTCTTAGAGATGCACTCCAAAACTTATATAAGGTAGACTTTCGAGTTTTTGCCGACCTTAGAGTAAGAAACGGACAATGATAGGAGGAGTATCATTCATTTCCACTTGGATAACAAGGAATATACCATGACACACTAGGAGATCACCCGAGCATTTGGGTGGAAACATGGGAACGAATTTCCAAAGACTCACCGGTAAGGACTACTTTTCTCATCGAGCACCTTTTTGAGAAACCTTACGGTCACAAAGAAGAACCACCTTTCCAAGAGTACCACAATAGTCCACCAGGCTTTATGGTATGTGCATCAGCTCCTATCAATGGGAGTGTTTTGCCATAAAGAGATCTCGCAATGTTCGAACTGGAACATCCAAAAATTTTGGGCGATGACTCCGGAAGGGAATCGCTACCCCAGTGTGGTGGGGCCTTAGTGGAATAATTCTTAGCAGCGGGGAAGAAAAAAGGTACAAGTTACCGATGAGAGGTATGGTCGGACTCTTAGACCAATACTTGGCACATTCGGCTCCCTCTCATTTTGCCTTGGAAAACTTAGGTCATTTAGGGATGGGGTACAATATGGATAATTTATCACATGCTTTGATGATTGCTTCCACTACCTTGGAGATCCTCTTCATCTGGTTGTACGATGGCGCTTTAGTTTGCGGCTTCATGATTCTTCCACAACCGGAACGCACTGCCATCGACCATGACACCACATGGATGACCTTTTTCTAGCACCCGATCTGTGGTGTGAGAGAGTTTTCTAAAACATCTTATAAAACTAACATGGACAATGAGGAAGAGAATGGGGAGATTCCACCTAGGGTATCACCTACCCGAAGTAACCTACCTGTGGACTTGTTCGACCAATTTCGCACTTTTGGGGAACAACTCATGAATTTAACCAAAATAGGGCAAGAGGTTTGTCATGTGGTAGGAGGGATGAGCTTGCAAATGTAAGAAATCGGACTTAGGCATGACACTATGGACAACACCATGAGAGAATAGGGAGCTAAATTAGAGTCTGTTGAGCGGGAAGTGAAGGAGGAGTTTTCCATTGTTGATGGGAGAGCCGATATGCAAGAGGAGGCCATGGAGCAATTGATTGAGAGGATGCATGCCTCAAATTTTTAAGGCTTTCGTGATCTTCCCTATGAGAGGCAATAATTGAGGTAAGAAGAGAGGAGAAGAAGGCGCAAGAGAG